>VWZI01000484.1:256726-298619 GCA_013396835.1 Psilopogon haemacephalus
GAAAAAAATCTCACAAAAAAAAAAAAAAAAAAAAAAAAAAAAAAATTAGGTTGCATTCTAAAATAATTTTTTTTCCAGATCTCATATTTACATCTGTATTTTACTTAACTAAATATAACTCTAAGCTCTGTAGCACTCCTACAAAATATTAGCTGAATAGCAAGGAAGTGAAGACAAATGCTTTGGGAAAAAAAAAAAATGCTTTTAATTGAATAAGTGCTCACAATGAAACAAATAAATACCGTGCCAGTATTTATAGCAGTGCATTTAGGGATCACTAATTTTATTACTTTAGTTCCCTCTGGCAATTAAGAACCTAGATAGTTATGGCCAGACTACAAAATAATTGAACTGTTTTTCCCAGTTCTGGTTTAACTCATTTTCAGTGCACTGAATAAAAAAAAAAAAAAAGAAAAAAAGAATTAAAAGGATGCTGATTTAACCCTGCACATAAATATGTTACGAAGATGTCACCAGTTTATTTAGATAAATATTTGGATCATAAAATAAACATAAGAAAATGAGTAGGAAATACAATTACACCACATGTAAAGAACTAAGAAACTCCAAACTTTAGGGTTTTCCCCTAAGCAGAGGAATCTTTGACCACAGATTTCAAACATAAATGCAAGCCCACATTGTAAATAAGCATTCTACAAAAGGGGAAGAACAAAGGAGTCATAGAATCATTGAATGGCCTAGGTTGGAAGGGACCTTAGCGATCACCTGCTCCACCCCCCCTACCGCGGTCAGTGATACTTTCGACCAGACTTTTTTACTTAGGCCTCATCCAACTTGGCTTTAAACACCTCCAGGGAGGAGTAATCCACAGTCTTTCTGTGCAACCTCTTCCAGAGTCTCACCACCCTCATATTGAAGAACTTCTTAAGATCCAGTCTAAACCTACTCTCCTTCAGCTTCAAACCATTCTCCCTTGTACTATCAGTAGGCACTCTTATGAAAAGTCTCTCTCCAGCCTTCCTGAAGGTTCTTTTCATGTATTGGAAGGTAGTTATAATGTCTCTTTGGAATCTTCTCTTCTCCATGCTGAACAGCCCCAGCTCCCTCAGAGTGTCCTTCTAAAAAAGGTGATCCTGTCTTTGGATCATCTTTGTGAACCTCCTCTGGGCTCACTCCAGAAGTTCTATGTCTTTCTTATGATGGGACACCAGAACTGGAAGAAATCAACCTGCAGCATTATTAAAGACAGGGACTAGAAAACAAACCAAGAAGAGATAAATTAAATGTGATTTATATATGGATTATAAATTCCCCCTGCCTGATACTATCTTTATATCTTTACATCAAATGAACTACAGACACAAGCAAAGAACCCTTTTCTTTACACAGAGGTGGTTGCAATAAAACTTGAAAAATACAGATCAAAGAAGCCAGTTACTGAGCTGAGGGGACAGGAAATTCTTAAAAAAAATAATAAAATTAAAATTATTTAATTTAGTAGAAAGAAGCAAACATTTTGCATTCCTTCATATATTGGGAAATAATCGTTTTGCAATATCATGATATCACTGCATGGAAAGTGGAAAAGTGAAATATAATCAATTATCAAAGAAAAGTAAGCCAATGTTAAAGAATGAACTTTACTTTTAAAAGGGAAACTGGAAATATTTTAGTGAATAATCAAGAGATGAGATCAATATGTGTTTGTGAAACATAACACATAGTTTGCAGAATCACTGAATGGTAGGAGTTGGAAGGGACCTCTTGAGATCATCAAGAAGACAGCTTCACCTAGAGAAAGTCAGGAACACATCTAAGTGGATTTTGAATGCACCAACAGACTGGGATTCTACCACCTCTCTGGGCAGCCTGGTCCAATACTTCAGCACCCTCAAGTTCAAGTCTCTCCTCATGTTTCAAAGGAACTTCTTATGTTCAAGTCTGTACCTATTAACTCAAGTCTTGTCACTGGGTACCACTGACAAAAATCTGGCCGAATCCTTCTGACACGCATGCTTGACATATTGATCAACATTGATGAGATCCCCCACTCAGTCCTCTCCTCTAGAATGAAAAGCTCCAGTTCTTTCAATCTTTCCTCATTAGAGAAATGTTTCAGTCCCTTCATCATCTGTGCAGCCCTTTGCTGTATCCTCTCCAGCAAATCCCTGTCCCTCTTGAATGTGGGAGCCCAGAAATGGACCCAATACTCCAGATGGGACCTCACCAGATCAGAGTAGAGGGGGACGAGAATCTCCCTTTAACCTGCTGACCACACACTTCTTGATGCAGTATAGGATGCTGTTAAGCCTTCTTGGCTACAAGGGCATATTGCTGGCTCATGGTCATTCTGTTCTCTAACAGCACTCCCAGATGCTTTTCTCTAGGGTTGCTTTCAGATCAGCCTCACATGAACAAAACTAGAGATCCTATCCATCATCTTCAATTTTAAACTTCTGATTATATGGAACAAGAATAACACCGGGGGGGTTGGGGGGAGGGGTTCAAATCCATTTAGAAAAAGCATTGAGACCTGCATTTAGTCCTAGAATTGTTCCAGCTTTCATAGAGAAAGTGACTTTGCTCCATTGCATGCATTATGCATTTACCTCCAGGAAAGCACTCTGAGCTGTCTTCTATATGCTGTGTGAAGCAAGATCTTGCTTTGCATTAGTGAGAACACTTAGATGACATCACTCTTAAATGTATCCATAAAAGATATAATTCAGTTACCTAATGTCCCTTGACATTTCTTTTCATTTAATTGATTGCATGCCTGAAATCTTACACAGGTCCTAAGAAGTGGAAAGCATCCTTCTCTATTTCTTTTCACTTTGATTTTGACACCTTTCTTTACTCATGTTTTACCTTTAACAGGGGCCAAAAAAAAAAAAATCACTTAAATGTATAAATAACCTCTATTTGATGTTACTTACTGATGATGTTATGTCCCTGACTAAATGTTGACATGTCAAAACATTAAAAATAAGTAAATGTATGCTGAGTGGTGGCAATAGAGTCATAAATTTATAGAATCACAGGTTCTATGATTCCATAAGTTCCACAGTTCTATGAATTTATGAGTTCCAATCTCTAATATTTGAACTTAGAGGTTGCAAAAGACTTCTAAGATCATGAAGTAGAGTTCTACCCAGCATGTCTGCAGCCACTATACTATGTCCCAAAATGCCACATCTACTTGTTTTTCGAACTATCTCCCTGGATAGCCTTTTCAATACACACAAAAAGATTTGGAAACATCTGAAGAACTTGATTTTATGTACTCATTCTGTAAGATACAGCCTTTAATGAATGTGTATCAATCTACATCTAATCTGACAATGTGGTATCTATCTTGGATTATATGTTCCCACCATTTACATGTAAACAGGATGAGAGAGACCAAATGAAGACACTAAAGAAGCTGCATTAACCTACAAGTTGTCCTCATAAGCTCAATCAGTCATGGAAGGATTTATTAAGCTATTTTTCCCTTTGAAAGGTCATTGAAGTCTTGCAGAACAGGAATTCATTTACTCATTCTCTATAATGACAATGGTGCTATGTTGCCTTGTACTCTGTGTGTAGAGAGTTAGTAACAGGAAACATTATTTAAAGAGGACACAAAGCTAAGAATGAACTTGCCAAGGCAAGCTGGAAGCGAACACAAATTCAAAGATTCACAGATTACATCTGGTTGGTAAGGACTTTCAAAGGTCATCTTGCCTAATGCTACTCCAACAAGCAAGGACATCTTCAACTAGATCAGGCTGCCCAGGGCCACATCAACTCTGATCTTGAGTGTCTCCAGGGAGTTTAATACCAAAGTCAAGTTGCATACAGAGTGCCCACACCACTCTCATTGGAGTCATTGTAGATTGAGCATCTTAGGTGCTCAGTAAGGTAAGCCCTTTTTGAAGGGCAGGCTAGGGAAGGATAATCTCTTAGCAGCCTAGTGGCCACAGGAATAAGAGAGCTTTAATGTCTCTGTGCTTCTGTTCTTAATAATGACAAACTCTTTACTAAGTTTGTAGAGCAGAAAGGTGTGGACTTCTTTACTCAAATGTCTAGGGAACTCACCTTCATTGTGGACCATTCAGCTTCTAGCCCGTTTCCCTGAATATTTAATTATGTCTAAAAAGTTCTGAACAACAGAATATGGTAAGGATGTTGGGTAATGCTTAGGGCAACCTCACTTCTAATGCCTAATGCACAGTGAAATAGAAGTTACCTCGATGACTTGAGCCCAAACAAAAGTAATGCAAGACAGATTCACAAGGAGTTAAAACAAGTAGATGTGTTCTCTACCAATAATTATGAGACTGGACTGAAAAACCCAACTTAAACCAAACAAAGTGCACACACAGAGAGCAAATATTGTGAGATTCATGATAAAATCTGGAGAGCCTGGTTGCAGTACCTGTGGAAGGTTAGTTAGGACACAATTGTGGACATAGCTGTAGGACAAAGTTGTGGACACACTACAGACATAACAGTATTTCCATATAAACCAGACAGAACATGCACTGCTGCAGGCACACTACAGGTGGTAGGTATTGCAGCTACTGTTAATTCTTATGAGGGGCATAATAAATTGATCTATTCTTAATTGAACTTTCTAATAAACCAAAATCCCTAACAAGAAAAACAAACAACCAAGCCCCATTAGATGGTTACTAAATATGTTCCTTACTGCCAAATCTCTGCTGGCTTTCTGCAGTTGGGTGATGGGAAGAATTTAAAGCTCAGTAATTAAGACTTAACAAAATTAAGAGATTTTGCTTCAACTGCAATTGTGTGTCGTCCCATGAAGAATTTTGGCTGGCTTTCACCAGATTTTGGATTATTTTGACCAAGTTTGGAGGTTCTCCTAAGAATATGGGGAGTTCTCCACTATATTTTGGGGTTTTTTCCACCAATTTTGGGAGTTTTCCTCCAAATGTTGAGGTTCTCCTCAAAATTATATTTGTGCAGCTAATGCAAGGTTTGGTGCTTTATGTGCTTAGAACCAAAAAAAAGAGAAGGCAAAAAACAATCAAACAAATTCAGTAAAATACTTTTCACATAAATAAACTTTATATTTTTTAAAAAATCTAGAAAAAATATTTTTCACTTCAACCAACTTATCACTTCAGCCAAAATGTTGTGAGTTGACTTGGAAAATAGAAAAATAATTGTCTAATATAGAATGGCAGAATAATTAAGGTTGGAAAAGACATCTAAGATCATCAGATCCAACCATATGTTGAAATGGTATGATACATCCACCATGGATGTGGGATTGTGAAATTTAGAGTCTTTTGGGGGAAAAAATACTTGAAAAGTCATCTGCTAAAGCAACTTCAGTGCAAGCAGTATATGGGACTTTCTCAAAACCAACTCAAAAATAACTTGCTTTTGTGTACAGAGACACATGAAGAGGAATAATAGACTTCTCAAGACACATCACATATTTACATTTCTGCCCAAATATTTTTTGAGAATGACAGTAATTTAACTGAACTAGGAAAAAAAATAAAAAAACCAAAACCCTCCATTATTAACACTACCATAGCTGTAGATAGCCTGCAGGTTAAACTGAGGTCTTCCATTCCCAGGCTAATCTGATATCTTTTAACTCAACGCCGAATGTAGGATTTTCCAACACTAAATTCTAGCATTGAAATGATCAAAGCTGGAAGAGCATTTAGTGTTGAAAATCTCAGACTTGCCAGCATAATACACTTCTGTAGCAGTTCTACATCCAACAGTATCATAAATTCAGACTTTTGATTATTTGCTCAAAATTTGTGCCTTTTTGTTTCCTTTATTTTTTCCTTCTGTCCCCCAAATAAGATTGTTTAGGCTGAGCAAATTCTATACAGATAGCAAATAGAAAATCAAGTTAGAAATACATGAGCTTGGTTTTTCTTAAGTTTTTGTATCCTCAAGCCTAGATTCATCCAATCCTGAATGTTAATGGAAACATGAATATTAGAAAAGGAATGGAATATGACAGTGCATATGGAAAATGTTAGGTTTTTTTCTTTTCTAGGAGGACTTTGTTTCAGCTAAATTCTGACTAGAGTGTTGGAAAGTTAGAGCTGAGCAGTTAGAAACACGACAGTATCTATCTTGAGTGTCAGAAGGAATCTGTTCTGCAGTTCAAAATAATTTCACTGCTGTTTATGCTTTTAATTTAGTTGTTCAATTGTGTGCACGGAGTTTATGTGTCAGAGAGGGTTTGGTTTTATATTAAATGCTTCGATTCACATTCACAATATCATCTATAGGAACCTCTAAATCTAACACCTTTAAAGTGATTCGGTATTAAAACACTTGGGGAATTGCAATTTTATAGTACTCTTCAGCTAAAAGAAAGTTTTATTAAGCAATTTCTGATTTCAAGGGCTTCCAAGTGTGGAGTAGCCCATTTTTGTTAATCTGGGAACTCGGCTTGGCTTCATATATTTCCTCTAATTCTCAGAACCTCCACTAAGTCAGTAAATATTTGAGGATATTTAGAATTTCTAAAAATCATGCCACAAAACTCTTACACCAGTTAAAAATTAAGAAAGAAAAAAAATCCCAACAAACCAAAAGCCCACAAAAAAAAAAAAAAAAAAAAAAAAAAAAAAACCCAAAAAAAAAAAAAAAAAAAAACAAAAAAAAAACCACCATGAAGGAAAAAAACAATCTCAAAAAGAACCCAAACAACCCAAACCCACAAAAAAAAGCCCCAAACCGAAAAATAAAGCTCACAGAATCACAGAAGGTTAGGATTGGAAAGGACTTCTAGAGATCATCATGTCCAACTCCCCTGCAAACCAGGATTACCAGGGGCAGGTCACACAGGAATGCATCCAGGCGTATTTTGAAAGTCTCCAGAGAAGGAGACTCCTCAACGTCTCTGTGTAGCCTGGTTCAGGGCTCTGCCTCAAAACCTTATTAGTAAATGAAGAAATAAAAATTAGAGGCTACCATGTGCCAAGTAGTAAATCATAAAAATTGATACATTAATTATTTTGGGCTGAGAAAGTTGGTGTTGTTAAACCTGGAGAAGACAAGGCTCCAGGGAGACCTTGTAGTAGCCTTCCGGTATTTGAAGGAAATTGCAAGAGAGCTGGAGAGGGACTTTTGACAAAAGCCTGGAGTGACAGAATAAAAGGTAAGGGCTTCAAACTGGAAGTAGCTGGAATGAGATGAGACATGAAGAAGAAATTCTTCTCCATGGCAGTGGTGAGGCACTGGAACAGGTTCCCCAGGGAAGTTCCAAGCCTGGAAGTGTTGAAATCCAGGTTGGATGGGACCTTAAAGAAGATAGTCTAGTAGGAGGTATCCCTTGTCCATGGTAGGGGATTGGAAATATATAATACTGAAGGTCCATTCCAATCCAAACTACCCTATGATTCTATGAAGTCCTGTATTCTATCATGTTTGAGAAATAACAGACAATATTGCTTTGACATCAACAGGTCTTCTTCAGTGCAAAAATCTACTCCATAGGTAGGTATATGTGTTTCTATCGTTCTAAACAAATCCCTTTATTTTTTCAGATAGGTCTTCTAAATGTACAAATCTTTACATATTACTTTGCCTCAATTTTTATACCTATCTCTTATATAACAGAATTTTGTCTGTAAGGGAACAAAAAACCTACAGTACAAATAACAGGGTGTCAGAGTATATTTTCATTATATATTATTTTCCTTGACTTTCATAGTCTTAACAATATTGGGAAGATGATAACAGCTCTCAGAAGCTTCCTCAACATGCAAAATGAGCTGTGGTGATGTTGATGACAAGAAGGAATAGTTTCATTACATTAGCAGCACAACGTAACTCTGTAATGCTGCCTATCTACAGACAAATGCAAATCTGCTCTTATGGCTCTGTTAGAAGTATTTATAATAACTCTGTTAGGAGTATTTATAATAACTCTGCTAGACTTGATGAATGAAGTCCCAGTAATTGGTTTCAGGATCTTACCCTGGCTATAGCTTTATCCAGGAACACTTTGGAATATGAAATTGCATATTTCAAGATGTCAGCTTTGTTCCAGCTCTACATGGAAGGCATACTGATTGCCTTCAGATATAGAGGTGGACTAATAAACACAAAAGGAAGCACGTTAACCTGCTTCAGGTTTTGAAATTTTGTTAAGGTTATACAAAAAGAAAGAAATAAAAAAGATAAATATGTACCACAAGAACTACTAATCTGCCGAATTTTGTGTAGGAAGAATAAGAAAGGCATTCTATAAATGTGAGAGATTTCAGTAGTTGTAAGACTGAGATCTGTTAAATCTCTTCCTTCTTGAGAGTAGAAATAAAATCAGGTGTATTTTTAGTGGTTTTAGTATAATTTTATCTTTTTGATAGAACTCTGCAATCAGTTACTTGAGTTCTCAGTCTTGCCTTCCACTGTAACCACTATTACATAGCTCAGAAAGGAAAAAAAAAAAAAAAAGATAAGTTACTGATTATTGCTAATTCTGCAATCTAGATTAAAATCAAAAGAACCATGCAAGTGAAATTTCTTCAGTATTACTCAAATATTGTTTAAGTAAATCCAGTACTGTGATTAAAGATGACATAAAGGCTGTTGGCCAACATAATACTTCTGGATATGTTCTTGTGTGACCTGTCCTAGGTGATCCTGCTTTGCCTTGGGAGCTGGAGCATTCTGTGATTCTAAGATTTCAATCCATGAGCTACAATTTTACCATTGAAGTTAAATGGTTCAAGGATATAAGAAGATGGGATGTATTTTTTTTTCCAGATCCATAGTCAGCTACTTTTCTATTACAGTTAGATTATTTTCTTATTTATCTTAATGATATAGGAAGATAAGATGTAATTTTTTTTTTCAGATCCATAATTAATTACTTTTCTATTCCAGTTACATATTTTCTTAATGAAACAGGTGGGGGTTGGTCTCTTCTACCTATTAACAAGTGATAAAACAAGAGGCAATGGCCTCAGGTTGTACAAGAGGAGGTTTAGATTGCATGGCAGAATAAATGTCTTGCCTGAGAGGGTTCTCAAACACTGGAACAGGCTGCCCAGAGAGATGGCTGAATTGCCATCCCTGGAGGTGTTTCAAAAAAACAAAGAGATGTGGTGCTGAGGCACATGGTTTAGTAGGAGACTTGGTAGGGTGGGAGAATGGTTGGACTCCATGATCTTAACTGTCTTTTCCAACCAAAATCATTCTATGATGTTAACCCAATTCTATGGAAATGTTCACTCAGAAAATAACGTAAGGAAGAAAACACCCAACTGACCAACCAAACAAAATCAGAGAAAAAACAACGAAAATGAAAACCAGCAGCATTTTTAAATAGAATTTTAACTGTGTAATATTTGGACTAAGATTCTACTCTTCGTTCTAAAATTAATATAAAAAGACGCTTAGAATTTTCCAGAAAGATTTGTAAGGAGTTCTTGTGATAGGAAATCACTGGGAAGAGGGAAAAAAATTAACCTGAGAAACAATGTTGAGAAATACTAAAATATGTGAACACTGCTGAGTTCTCCCACACAGAAACCTTTTCTCATCTTTTGTCATCTTACCCCAGGAACTGAAAGCTGTGCCAGAATGTACTGCGGTTCCCCAGTCAGGACAGATCAGTACTTGGAAAATGCAAAGGTTGCTGAAATGATGATATTTTTCTCATTTATCTAAAGATTATGTATTATTTGAACTCAGTTTTGCAAGATCAAAGTGCTACCTAATAGAGCATCTGCACAAAGTGAATTTAAAAAAAAAAAACAACAGTTTGTTTCATTTCTGGAAAGAAAATCAACTAAATTTTTTTTTTTTGCTATTAAAGGGAAATCACTCCAGAATCAGTCCTGATGATTCAGATCATTTAATAATTCATATACCATAGGGCAAATAAAAATAGTGCACACTGTTATGAAAAAATCCACTTAGGGGACTACAATTATTGCCTCCCACCACAATGTTGTAGAATGAGGACCAAGCTTTTAAATCCCGAGCAATGTGAAGAATGTAATTCTATATGTATTCCTTTTCTTAATTTTTATATCTGATATTTATCCAGTAAATATGTTTCAGTCTAAATTCCCTGTATTGGGCACATTCCAAAATACAGGAAAAAAAATAATATTCTGGAAAGAGTCAAATAGATCAGTTTAGTTTTTTTCTCTTCTGCCACCAGTACGAGAGTAAAAAAATTATCCATATGGGTCCGTATGGAATGAACTCTTCCTAATAGTTGGACTCAATGATCTTAAAAATATTTCTTCCAACCAAAACAACTCTACGATTCTAAGAAATTAGCTTATTCTTTGCCCTGCTCTTTGCTAGGATTTTGAAGTGTATTACAGGACTTCCTATAAAAATATCAAACAATCTCTGAGCAGAATCAAACTGGAACAGGATTGTTGGGATAATATTGACTAGAAAAGTACTTGTTTCTTATATTTCCATGAGAGATTATATCAGTTTCATGACATAATTACGTGATGGAAATAACATACCATCCACTATATTATCACGTAATTCCCATCAAGGGACTTGATTGCAAAGGCATATGGTGTGGTTTCATCACTCAGCTGCTGAAATGCTGTCTCTCTATTTACTGCTTTTCATATGTAAATGCTGTGCAAAAAGGTTTGAAAGAGTGAGAGGGGATATCTGAAGGTGAATTTCTGCTATCAACTCTTTAGCCTGAAATCAAAGCACCAAACCTACATTGTTTGCAATTTCATCAGTGCTTTTTCCACTACTGAAAGGTGTCACACAGATGACTTGAGTTTAGCATAAGCATAATGGATTTTCTCATATAAGAGAGATCAAAAATGACCAGCCAACTATTTTGTTTCCATCTGGCCATGCTAGACTATTCGTAGAATGGCGATATCCACAGTCTTCTGGCTCACAGTCACTTTCACTCACACTGCTTGCCTTCTTACTGGAGAAAAGCTTCAGCTAAAACAAGTCATCTAACACTTTCTGTTCTACTAAAGCCAAAACCATATTGACATTTGCTCATGAAAACCATTGAATGTTTTGGGTTGGAAGGAACCTTCAAGATCATCTATTCACAAACACCCCACCAGGCACAGACACCTTCCACTAGACCAGCTTGCCCAAGGCCCTTTCCAATCTGGTCTTGAACACCTCCAGGGAGGGGGAATACACAACTTCCCTGAGCAACCTGTTCCACTGTCTCATCAGGCTCACTGTAAATGTGTGGCTTTATCTAAATGAATGGACTTGTTTCTGTAAGTCAGGGCTGATGGCACTAATCCACCAGAGCAAACAAAATGTGAAATAAGATGTGGTAAGAGGTCTGGTAAGGAGCAGCTGAGGGAACTGAGATTGTTTTGTCTGGAGAAAATGAGGCTGAGGGGATATCTCCTGGCTCTCTACAACTCACTGAAAGGAAACTGGAGTGAGGTGGAGTCTGGTCTGGTCTCTTCTCCCTAGTAACAAATTATAGGACAAGAGATAATTGGTCTCAAGTTGCACCAGGGAAGGTTTAGATTGAATGTTAGAAGAATGTTAGAAGAAACCTCTTGACTGGAAAGGTTCTCAAAGACTAGAACAGGCTCCTGAGTGAAGTGACTGAATCCCCGTCCCTGAAGTTATTTCAAGGAAGCAGAGGTGTGGTGCTGACGGATGAGGTTTAGCAGGAATCTTGGTAGAGTTAGGTAATGGTTGGACTTGATGATCTTAAAAATCTTTTCCACAATGAAGTGATTCTATGACTCTAGTTTCTGATCCCGTATCTAAGTTGTAGGTCTTACTTACTAGAATTGTAGAACCAGTTTCGATTTAACAGTTTATCTGCTACTGTTGTTTTTCCTGCAATGTGTGACTCTCTTTTAGAATCACAGAATCATTTTGTTTAGAAAAAAAACTTCCAGATTATGAAGTCCAACTATTCTCTGGCTTTACCAAGCCTAGTGCTAAACCATGTCCCTCAGCACCATATGTCTCTGTCTTTGAAATACTCCAGGGACTGGGATTCAGCAGCCTTCCTGAGAAGCCTCTTCCAGTCTTTGAGAACCCTCTCAGGCAAGAAGCTTCTTCTAATATCCAACCTAAACCTCCCCTGGTACAACTTGAGGCTCTTTCTTCTTGTCCTATCACTTGTTACTAGGCAGAAGACCATATCCCTAGGCATTATATCTAGGCATCTTTTAAAACCTGTCTTAATACAGCCCAAGAGGTTTACTGTATATACTGTCCATTCCTTTCCAAATCCACACCAATGTATCTTTGTTGCCTTTACGATCTGCTCAGAAGTAGTCATTTCAGTCCTATCTATACTCAAACTGGTTTGAGCTTGGTCTGCTTTAGCAGGGGGGTTGGACTAGATGATTTCCAGAGGTTCTTTCCAATCCCTACCATTCTACAATTCTACAATTCTATAGTTAAACAAATGGTGACAAACTCTTCTTTTAATCTCATAAATGCATCTCATAATTTATTCTTTCTTCTTTTAGTTACTCCCCTCATCTTTATTGTTTGATTCAAAAGACAAACAAAAAACATTAGTTTCATCATTGACATCACTACTGATAATTCATTAGCCCAGCATCTGTTACTAGCTCTTTTTACAACACATTTGGAAGCTGAGAAAAATTTGGTGCATAGATGGATTTTATCTACACTTACTGTTCATATCTGTATTTTCACTTTTATCCCCTGCCACAGTGTATTTGAGGGCTGGGCAGATGCAGAGTCAACTGCTGGTATGATGACAGGCAGCTGGTCTCTTTTCTAATGAAGAAATACAGATCACAGATAACAGGGTATAAAGAAATATCTTGATCTAAATGAAAAGGAAAACAGATCAAGGAAGATTAAACGAGACACCAGTAAGCAATGCTCCATTACTGCCTGAGTCTTTCCTTTCAAGGAGAGTGACTAAGCTCCTAGTCACATTTTAATTTGAGTAGATTAACCTCCTGGAGTTCAACAAGGGTAAGTGTAGAGTCCTATGCCTTGGGAGGAATAATCCCCTACAGCAGTACAGGAGAATGGTTAGGCTGATGGAAAACAGCTCTGTGAAGAAGGGCCTGGGAGTGCTGGTGGACAACAGAATGACCATAAGCCAGCAATGTGCTTTTACGAAGGCCAATGTTCTCCTAAGCTGTATTAAGAACAGTGCAACCAGCAGAGTGAGGGAAGTCCTCCTCCTGCTCTACTCTGTTCTAGTCAGGACACAACTGGAGTATTATGCTCAGTTCTAGGCATGCCAGTTCATGAAGGAAAGGGAAATACTAGAGAGAGTTTCACAGAGGCCATGAGGATTCTGAGGATACTGGAACATCTCTTACAATGAGAGGCTGGCAGACCTGGGGCTGTTTAGCCTGGAGTAACCTGAGAGGGGATCTTCTCAGTGCTGATCAATAGCTAAAGGTGAGGGGCAAGAGGATGGGCTCTTTTCTATGGTGGCCAGTGACAGAACAAGTGGCAACAGATACAAACCAGAATAAAAGAAGTTCCACCTGAATACAAGGAAAGCTTTTTCACCTTGAAGAAGGCAGACCAGTAGATTGGGCTATCCAAAGAGATTCTGGAGTCTCCTTTCAGAGTTTCAAAACCTAGCTGAACATATTCCCGAGTGCTAGATGATCCTGTGTTAGCAAGGGGGTTGACCTAAATTATTTCCAGAAGCCCCTTCCAACCCCCACCATTCTTTTTCTGTGATTTTACGTACATTGAGTTACCCTCTGCTGCTGAAAAGCAAAATATAGGTATTGCTTAGAATTTCAGTGTGCTCTGTTTTAACATCACTGTGTTACACTGTGATTAGTCCCACTGTCAAATGCATTCAGTATTATTACTAAGAAAGTAAAGTAAATTGGACACCTTTGGTGTTCACCTCAAGTAATCCATTACTGGACAAGTAATGGGTTGATGAGATTAATCTACAGATACTCAGGTGCCTGTTGCTTGTCACAGTGGTAGGGAGTTATTCACTGACTGTCAACATGTACAGTGATCTGCTTAAATAAGGAATAAGCATCATAGTAGAAACTAGATTTTGGTTCAATTTCACTTGTGGTTTAGCTTCATTTGTAAGTAATATTTTTATTGTTGATAGAAAACCAGGAAAAGAACAGCAGACACAGATGCACTGTGCCTGAAAATTTGCACAAATCACAAACTCTCAATATTTTTGGTTTGATGCACTAAACTGAGTTGGAGAATCTATATTTAACCTAAAACCCCACAGTGTAGTTTCTTTTAACAGTTGAAAAACCTCTAAAAATAGTATTGCTTTCCATGTTCCATTTTCATGCTTGCAATTTTTCTTTGTGCAAACTGTTCTTAATTAAAGAATTTTAAGTGAAATGTCAGCAGGTTGGATTAGATCAATTTATTTATTATTTTAAGTCAGCTAGACAGAAATAATATCTGATTTAGATGGAAATATGGGGGGGAGAGGAAATAATAGAGATTAGGAAATAATTAGTCATATGTACAGAAAATTGCAACATAAGGTTCAACGTGAAAATGTAAAAGAAAATAAAAACCTCAAAACTAAAAATAAGTCCGGATAAAAATGTTTGCAAACCCATAATATCAGAAGAAATTTGGTACGGAGCACACAGGTGAATTAGGTGTGGGTTTTCAGGAATCAATGCCATGGCATAAAAGACCAGTGTGATTCCAGATGGATGTATAAAGTAATAAAATCACAGATCATGGAATTGTTTTGGTTGGAAAAGACCTTTAAGATAATCAAGTCCAACCACCCACCCAACACCAGCATGGCCATTAAACCATGTTCCTGGCTGCCATGTTCACACGTTACTTGAACACCCCTCAGGGATGGTGATACAACTGCCTCCCTGGACAGCCTGTTCCAAAGCCTAACTACTCTTTTGGTGAAGATATTTTTCCAAGTGTCCAACCTAAACCTCCATTGGTGCAACTTGAGGCCATTTCGTCTCTTATCATCTAATACTAAGGAGAACAGACCAACCTTCACCTCACTACAACCTCTCTTCAGGGACTTGTAGAGAGCAGTAAGGTGTCCCCTCAGCCTCCTTTTCTCCATACTGAATAACCACAGTCCTCTGTGCTGTTCCTCACCAGACCTGTTCTCCAGACCCTTCACCAGCTTCCTTGCTCTTCTCCAAGAACATTTCAGCACCTCAGTGTCCTTCTTGGACATTGAGGGGGCCCAAACCAAACCAAATATTAAAGATGCAACCCTGCCAGTGCTGAATACAGGGACAAAACCATCACATCACAAAAGAAACAGGAGTACTTCATTCTCTGTATGACAGATAAATTATCACACACAAAACCTTCACTTATTTATGTGCACTAAAATGATTGGAATGAGAACAGCAAAATGCCACTTCACATATTACCCTATGTTTTATAGACATGGCTTTAAAATACTCAATTTGTAGAAGTAAATTAGCTGAGCACCAGGGTCAGTTGATTATTAATGTGACACAAACACCATGGAGACTTTGATTGACCAACTATTTAATCCAAATCCAGAAGAAAATAAATAAATCTAGGAAATAAGGTCATCAAATTATGTACCAGACCAGAATCTAAATAAGCAACAAAGCTGATGAGGGGTTTGCAGAGCATGTCTAGTGAGCAGAGGCTGAGAGAGCCTGAAATAAAGGAGGTTGAGAGGAGACCTTATTCCTCTCTAAAGCTATCTGCAAGGAGCTTGGAGTGAGGCCGGTGTCAGGTTCTTTTACTAAGTAACTAAGGTCACATAATGAGGTAATGTCCTAAAGCTGCATCAGGATTATTTAGGTTGGATATTAGAAGAATTTCTTCACAGAAAGAGTTATCAAACATTGAAACACCTTTCCCAGGGAAGTGGTTATATTACCATTCCTGGAGATTTTAAAATTGTGTAGACAGGGCACTCTGGGACATGGACTGATGATCATGGAGTTGTTCGGTAGAAGGTTAGACTAGATTCATAGAATCAGTCAGGGTTGGAAGGGACCACAAGGATCAGCCAGTTCCAACACCCCTGCCATGACCAGGGACATCCTACCCTAGATGAGGCTGCTCACAGCCTCAGCTAGCCTAGCCTTAAACACCTCCACAGATGTGACCCCAACCACCTCCCTGGGCAATCCATTCCAGGCTCTCACCACTCTCATGCTGAAGAACTTCTTCCTCACGTCCAGTCTGAATCTCTCCACCTCCGGCTTTGCTCCATTCCCCCTAGTCCTCTCACTACCTAACAGCCTAAAAAGTTCATCTCCAGCTTTTTTGTAGGCCTCCTTCAGATACTGGAAGGCCACAAGAAGGTCACCTGGGAGCCTCCTCTTCTCCAAATGCACAGCCCCAACTCTTTCAGTCTGTCCTCAGAGGAGAGGTGCTGCAGCCCTCTGAGCATCCTCATGGCCCTTCTCTGGACATGCTCCACCATGTTCACATCCCTCTTGTAATAGGGGCTCCAAAACTGGATGCAGTACTCCAGGTGGGGTCTCACTAGAGCTGACTAGTGGGGGAGAATCACCTCCCTCCACATGCTGGCCACACTTCTGATGCAGCCTGGGATTTGATTTGCTTTCTGGGCTTCAGGTGCACACCGCTGGCTCATGCTGAGCTTCTCATCCACCAGCACCCTCAAGTCCCTCTCTTCAGGGTGATTGTCTTAGTGGTCTTTTCCAACCTTATTTCTTCTATGATTCTATAACCTTTCTAAGAGCCAATCATATCTGATGACAACTCTACAGGGACATATTACTCAGTGGAGTAATTTTACTTCCATGTCTTATGAAGTAAATACCTACTAGGAGTTGGGACTTTTTTTAGTGGGTTTGGTTTATTTTTTTTTCCCTTTGACTGAATCTTTTCCCCTAGTTTCACCCAAAAGGAATCCAATCCTCAGGCTGCAGCACTGCTTTGCCATAGGAAGCAAAACTTTTGAAGTGCTGGCGGCCAGCAGTTTAAAAGCATTCTCTTGCACAAAGGAAGCCTCTTACATAGATTCACACAATAGTTTAGGTTCAAAGGAAACTTTAAGATCATCTAGTTCAAACCCCTACTATAGGCAGGGACCTCTTCCACCAGACCAGGTTGCTCAAGGTCTTATTCAATCTGGCCTTGAACATCTCCAGAGAGGGGACATCCACAACCTCCCTGGGCAACCTATTCCAGTGTCTCACCACCTTTTCATGTAGCCCACTTCAGGTAGAGGGTGGTCACTTTAAGGTCTCCCTGGAGCTTTCTCTAAGCTGAAGAACCCCAATTCTCTCAGCCTGGACCGAGAGGGGAGGTTCCCGGCATCTTTGTGCCCATCTTTTTGACCCACTCCAGCATTTTCATATCTATCTT
Organism: Psilopogon haemacephalus; assembly: GCA_013396835.1. Taxonomy (NCBI): domain Eukaryota; kingdom Metazoa; phylum Chordata; class Aves; order Piciformes; family Megalaimidae; genus Psilopogon; species Psilopogon haemacephalus. Next base: position 273,983 of record VWZI01000484.1, read on the forward strand.
ATGCTGGGAGCACCAGAACTGGACACAGTACTCCGGGTGGGTTCTTACAAGAGCAGAGGAGAAGGGCAGAATCCCCTACCTCATCCTGGTGGTCATACTTCTTTTGATGTAGTCTAGGACATGGCTGCCTTCTGGGCTGCAAGTGCACATCACTGGCTCACGCTGAGTTTTTCATCAACTGACACCCCCAAGACCTTCTCAAGACTGCTCTCCAGCCACTCCTTGCCCAAATCCAGAATTATGAAACCAAACATCTCACCTGACTTGCCCTTCTGAGAATTTTACTTTTTAGCCTGGAAGTGTTCAGATACACCTTCAGGCATGCTCAGACTTATATTGGTTTTGACAGGGGTAGGTATGCATGAGGTAGATGTCAAGCTGCACCTAATCAGTTTCTGGAAAATAAGGTGGTGTTCTTCCTACAAGGAGAACTTCTCAAAGCGTTTACTCCAAAATGGGTCAGAAGGAGTCAGTTCTTAGTCAGAGGGTGTTAAGTGGTGCATGTCTTCATTCCCCGACGATGACACACAAGCACCATCTGTAGTCTGCATCTACGAGCTTTGCCTCTTGCTGATGTTTGGACATTCTTTGTAGGAGGTCAAGCTTATTCGGGCAAGAAAAGTAGCAAGCACAGAAAACACGGTTCCACATGAGTGTTTATAATATCTGATTATACCACAGAGACAGGAATGGAAGTGAAAGAGGATCTTGTTCTCTGTTATCTGTGTATTTTATCCAACAACTGGAGGATACAGAAATAAAAATAGCCATGGGAACAGGGATCACAATTTCAGATGTTCCACCCCCACGTGCAAGTACGGGACTGCTCATAATGGGTAGTACTCTTTTTCTTTTTGTTTGTTTCATAATAACTTTAGCATGAAGAAAGAAGTTGGCAAACTCAGTGAGCTGCAGTTGGAGGTCATTTATCTGAAGACTAATCCAAGCCCATCCCTCACTCCAAAACAGTTTATGGTAGTCAATGATAAATGTTTAATAACTGAAATTAATCAGATTAAATTCAGTGACCTAGGGGTTGTTTTTTCCTTCACACTAGAAATGTCTTAAGAAATAGCACTTTCAATGCATTTTATCAGGGAAGAGACTCTTAATGAATCACAGGAGTCAGGATGTCATGAACTCATATGAAAAACAAACAGAATTTTTTCATCAGCTCAAATTCTGAATCTACCTCTCAAGATGCTGCAGGGACAATGGCATCTCAGGGTGCAAAAAGAACAGTGTGGCCAGCAGGTCGAGGGGGTCTGTCCTCCCTGAATAATCTGCCCTAGCGAGGGCATACCTGAAGTATTGTGTCCAGTTCTGAGCTACCAAATTCAAGAGGGCTGGGAACTTGCTGAAGAGGGTACAGCAAAGGGTTACAAAGATGCCAAGGGGACTGGAACGTCTCTCTTGTAATAAAAAGACTGAGACAATTGGGATCTTTTAGTCTAGAGAGAAGACTGAGGGAATATTTCATCAATGCTGATCAATACTTAAAGGGTGGGTGTCAGAAGGATGGGACCAGTCTTTTTCAGTGGTGCTCAGTGGCAAGACAAGAGGTAACAGGCACAAACTTGAACATCAGAAGTTTTGTGTAAATATAAGGAGGAACTTCTTTCATTTAGGAGCACTGGAGCACTGCAACAGCCTGCCCAGAGAGGTGGTGGAGACATCCCAAGTCTGCCTGGGCATGTTTCTGTGTCGCTTTCTCTAGGTGAAGCTGCTTTGGCAGAGGTCCTTTCTGACACCTACCATTCTGTGAGCTGCCCTAAAATACAGTGTTTAAAAATAATTATTCTGGAAAATATTCATTTTTGTTGTTGTTGTTGGGTGGGTGGGTTTTGGATTTTTTTTGATCCACTGTTGGCTGGGTGGGGTTTGGGTTTTTTTTCATCCACCTTACACCCCCCACCAAAAAAGATAAGAACAAACCAGCTGAATTGTAAAAAAGCGGATTACTAAACGACTCTGTTTTCTTGATCTGCTTAACCACCCTGGGTGGTCTGCCCCCAAAAATCTGTCTACTGGCTCTCCAGCTGGCAACTACAAACTACTGTCTGTTGAAACCACAGCACAGCTGTATGAATGCCATGAAGGATTCTTTCCCTGCACGTATCACATTCTGGTTGCTTAACCTATGCTAAGCTGCATCGGAAAAATGAAAGATATAACAAGTCCATTTCCTAACATCAGTTCATTTTGCGAATGAAAGAAAATGCCACTGAAATAACCCCACAAACACAATAGCCACAGAGCTGTTTTGGTGACTGTGGCTTTGAAGAACTTGTGTCTACAAGGTCTGTATACTCAATTAGGTTCACCTTTTGGGCATTCTGGTGTGCTCATGAGAACAAAAGAGAAATTTCAAGTCACAGAATCATAGAATAGTGTAAGTTTGAAGTAACCTCTGCAGATGATCTAGTCTAACCCTCCTGCCAAAGAAGGATCACCAGGTCTTGTACACCTCTTACTTCACTGATGTCTAGAAAACACCAAGAAAAGCTGAATTAATGAGTGATGTTCATCTAGAAATGCCAAGACACCTGAGAGATGTATTTGTTATGTAGATTCCTAGGGAACAGATGCAGGAGAAAGAGCAAGAAAAGAGAAGGCCCTGGGGAGACCTTATAGAGGCATTCCAGTACCTGAAGTGGGCTATAAGAAAACTGGGTAGGGAGCATTTATGAGGGCTTGTACTGACAGGATGAGGGACAAAGGCTTTGAGCTGGAAGAGAGGAGATTTAGACAGGAGATTAGGAAGGAATTCTTTAGAGTGAGGGTTGTGAGACACTGGAACAGGTTGCTCAGGGAGATTGTGGATGGCTCCACTCTGGAGGTGTTCAAGGCCAGGTTGCATGGGGTCTTGAACAACGTGGTCCAGCACGCAGTGGGGGTTAGAACTAGATGATCCTGAAGCTTCCTTTCAAATCAAAGAATTCTGTGATAATTAAACAAGATGCATCCTTTTCCTTCAGCCTTTTCCTTTTATCTGTCACTGGGCACACACAGAAGGCAACCTTCCTGCTGAGATAATCAGTTTGAAAGCATTGGCCATAAAGCAACATGAAACAAACAAACAAAATGTTCTCAGATAACTCACATGGCATATTTTAGTCATATGGGTTAATCTTCCTTGAGTAACACACTGCTGTGATTTCCACCGATTTTTCTCTTCTCCACTTTTCTTTTAAAGTTGCAAGATTGGGAGACAACAGCAGGCAGCATAAGTTAAATACTAAGCATGAAATCTGTTAATAATGACCACCAAAGGAATGTTGCTCTTCTGGCAGCTACAGCAGATGGCCAGAGAATGGTCTGCAATTAATAAAAAGAAGCTCAGATGAACCAAGAATTTTCTGGATGCTAGAATAGCAATGGTTAGCAGCTGAGTACCAGCTTAAGGTGTTGGAGTTTTTCAAGGGGGGTTGCTTTTTTGTGGGGCTTTTTGTTGTTTGTTGTTATTGGATGTTTGTTTCTGTCTGTGTTGGCTTGGGTTTGGGGTTTTTTTATGTTTGCCTTTGTTATTTGCAGATTTTTTTTTTAATACCAAGGATAAAATTATAGAGTTCTATGTTCCCTCTCTATCCCCAGTATTAGGTATGTCACTCAATATTCAGCTGTCTAAAGTGGTACACTCTTATTCCCTGGTGTCTACTTTGAAGTCATAACAGAATCATAGAATGGTTTGGGTTGGAAGGGACCTTCAAGATCACCTACTTTCAATGTGCCTGTGATGGGCAGGGACATCTTTCACTAGACCAGCTTGCTCAATGCCTCATCCAACCTTGCCTTGAACACCCCCAGGGAGGGGGCAGCCACAGCATTCCTGGGCAACCTGTTCCAGTGTCTAATCACTCTTACTATAAGGAATTTCCTCCTAATCTCCAGGCTAATCTCATCTCTTCCAGCTTCATTCCATTCCCTCTCATCCTCACTACAAGTCTTTGTCAAAAGTCCCTCCCCAGCAATCCTGTTGCCCCCTTCAGGTACTGAAAGGCTGCTAGAAGATCTCCCTAGAGCCTTTTCTTCTCCAAGTCAAACAGCCCCAACTCTCTCAGCCTGTCCCTGTAGGGTAGGCACTCCAGCCCTGTGGTAGTTTGGGGTGGGCCTAGGTTCCCTTAAGAAAATTAGAGGGACAAAGTCCCATCCCAGGGGACAGACCTGGCCATCCCAGGACATTTTAATTCTGTTACTCTATTCTGCTTTCTGGTATCACAGCTTATAAGGCAGTGCTCAGCTGATATCGCTCTCTTCCCCTCCCTGCCTTTCCTCCCTCCACTCCTCTCTCAGACAAGAGCACACATCCCGACTTATCTCATGGTCTGTGTGTGGGAGAAGGCTTTTAGCTGGCAGGGAATTTTGAGCTGCATCATGAGGCCTGCTGAGGCCTTGTAAGCCTGATCTGGGGAGGGCAGTTCTGGCCTACTCTCTGGCCTGCTGAGGGTGGAAGAGGGGGAGGATTCTGGAAGGTTTTAGTCTGATAGACTTGGCCCAGCTTGTGAATGTATCAATTCTACCTGATTGTCTTTTACATATATGCAACTGTGAACAAAATCTCCCTTTAAACTCCCAAGCACAAATACAGGCTGGGCAGTGACTGGCTGGAGAGCTGCCCTGAGAAGAGGGACTTAGAGAGGTGCTGGTGGAGAAGAAGCTCAACATGAGCCAGCAGTGTGCACTTGCAGCCCAGAAAGCCAACCAGATCGTGGGCTGCATCAGAAGTGTGGCCAGCATGTGGAGGGAGGTGATTCTCACCCTCTACTCTGCTCTGGTGAGACACCACCTGGAGTACTGCATTCCGTTTTGGAGCCCCTATTACAAGAGAGATGCGGACATGCTGGAGCGTGTCCAGAGAAGGGCCATGAGTATGATCAGAGGGCTGCAGCACCTCTCCTATAAGGACAGACTGAAGGAGTTGGGGCTGTTCAGTTTGGAGAAGAGGAGGCTCCCAGGTGACCTTATTGTGGCCTTCCAGTATCTGAAAGGGGGCCTACAAAAAAGCTGGAGAGGTATCAGGTAGTGACAGGACTAGGGGAATGGAGCAAAGTTGGAGTTGGGAAGATTCAGACTGGATTTGAGGAGGAAGTTGTTCAGCATGAAAGTGGTGAGACCCTGGAATGGGTCACCCAGGGGGGTGGTTGGGGCCACATCCCTGGAGGTGTTTAAGGCCAGGCTGGCAGAGGCCATGGGCTGCCTGATCTAGGGTAGGATGTCCCTGGGCATGGCAGGGGAGTTGGAACTAGGTGATCCTTGTGGTCTCTTCTAACCCTGACTGATTCTATGATTCTAACTTCCAATCAGTGTGCAGTATCTTCATTCTTACTCTTCAAAATGAGTTAGAGTAATTTCTGTCCTCCAGTCCTGGGAACCTTGTGACCCTAAACTGGAACAAGCCTCTGATATCCTCATGGCCTTCTGTGGACCATCTCCAACAGTTCAACGTCCTCCATGTGCTAAGAGCACCAGGGCTGGATGCAGCCACAACATTACACTGCAGAGTTGAGCATTCAGTTCATACATTTTAGACCTTCATTCTTCATTCACATCTAACATGTATTAAACTAAAATATTTTCAATGTGTGTAAGAGCTTATTTTTCTAGCCAATTTCCACAGCTTAAAAGGTTAAGGTCAGTTCCAATTCCATAACTCTATCTTATTTAGAAAATAATACCAACATTTAATTTCCAAACAGATATTCCTCTCATTTAATACTGAGCTATATCCATTAAGGATATACATGTGAGTGATCTCTGTATATTAGAAACAATTCTGTTACCAAAAATATGCTCAGGTGAGGTGGTACTTTCATTAACAACATGTTCTAAAAAACCACAAAATAATAAAAATAGAAAGAAAGAAAGAAAATAAACAAAAAATCTAAACAAACAAACAAACACAAAAACAACTAAAATATATTCATGTAACCGAGGGAAAAAAACCCAACAATAAAACAAGCAAATAAACTAAAAACTGATATTGCTAAGCCTGATGAGAAGCTCAACATCTGTCATGGCCACAAGATAGGAAATCCTATTCTGGATTTGGAAATTACATTTTATGTGTAACTACTAGAGAAATAATGTTTGTGAGTTAACATATAATGAGAGGAAAGAGTCTGAAGGTGTAGCAGGGGATGTTTAGGCTGGATATCAGAAGAAACTTCTTTCCACGAAGGCTTCTCAAAGACTGGATCAGCCTCCCCAGGGAGGTGGTCAAGTTAATGACTGGTTGGACTCAATGGTCTTCAGGGTCTTTTCCAACCAAAACAATTCTATCATATGTTTACTTAGCACCAGACTTGCTAGAGTTAGATAATGGTTGGACCTGATGATCTTAAAAGTCTTTTCCAACCAGAATGTTTCTATGACTGTAGGATTTATTGCTTCAGATATTCATGACCAAAACTCATACTGATACATCTCCTTTGTGTGAGAAGCATGAAAGTTTATTAATGTTAAACAAAAATATCAAACCTCAAAAAATGTAAATAATAAACACAAGAAACAAAGAAAAGAAAACCACAAAAAACAACCAAACAAAAAACCCTCCCCCAAAAAAAACCAATACAATCCAAGAGAACCCCAAAGAAACAAACAAAAAGCCTGCCAAAGCCACTGCAATTATAGATTTATAGAACGGGTTCATGTTGGAAGGGACCTTAAAGATCATCTATTTCCAACACTCCTGCCATAGACAGGAACACTTCCCACTAGACCAGATTGCTCAAGTCCCATCCAGTATGGCCTTGAGCACCTCCTGAGAAGAGCCATCCACAACATTCCTGGTCAATCTGTTCTAGTGTCTCACCACCCTCACTGCAAAGAATTTATTTCTAATATTCTATCTAAATATACCCTCCCCCAGCTTTAATCCATCCCTTCTTGTCCTATCGCAGTGGTTGCTGATATAATGAGGCTATTTCAGGCAGTGTCCTTCTGAGCTTACTGGAAAACCAGCATGAACTCTATTGAAAGAGGGACAGGTCTGACTAAACAAATAACCTGACTGCAATTTGCTGCAGCCCATTAGCTGCTATCAATGCAGTGAAGACCATGAAAATTGAAACATGGTTCATTAACTGTGTGTAGGTTTTTGAGAAGTTGCTCTGATATCTATGTTCTCTCTGATGACCAAGAAGAATCTGCACTGCAGCAACCTGATGACGTGTTTCAGTGCATAGCTTATTGACCACCTGCTGCTTAATATGCTACAGATGATACTTTAACAAGTCACATAAAGCTACCAACAGGCAAGAAGGAAAAGCCTCTCATCTGAACTTGACTGAAGAAGTTCAGGATGCTTTATAAAGTCCATAATAAAACTATTATTTCCCCTCCTAAACTTTGGAATGGTTTGAAACAAGAGCAGGTCGAAACTAGATTTAGCTGGGCATTAGGAAGTTTTTTACTATGAGAATGGTGGAACACTGGAACAGGTTCACCAGGGAGGTGTTGGGAGGCCCCATCCTTGAGACATTCCAAGTCAGGCTTGTTGGGGCTCTGGGCAACATCACCTAGTTGAGGCTGTCCCTGCGCACAGCAGGGTCATTGGACTAGATGATCTTAAGAGGTCCCTTCCAACTGGAAGCATTCTCTTATGATTTTATGACATTTAAAAAAAAAAAAAGCATTTCTACTGAAAACATAAATTCACTTGCTAGAGGAGATCCTAAGACAAGGTTATTGAGAAGTGAGAAACTTTTTTCTGAGATGTACTGTGGGATACAAAGAGGCAGTGGTTATGTATTGAAATAGGGGAAGTTCTGTTGCTATAAAGAACTTAAATGTGAAAAAGAACATAAATGTGAATATATCAAACATTGAAGTAAGTTGCCCAGAGGGGTTCTGGAATCTGTCCTTGAACAAGCTGAACAAAGCCCTGATAAGACTTAAGTCTGAATTCAAACCTGATGTCACTTTGAGTATAAAGCTGCATTTGCTAAACTCTTTTCCAGTGGGAATTGATTTTATGAGGAAGAGAATCATAGAATGCCCTGGGTTGGAAGGGACCTCTAAATGTCATCACCCAAAGACTTCTAAAATTTTCAGATATTTTGTAGATGTATGATCTCTATGTATAGATGCATCATTTAGATTTATTAAAGAAACAAGGACCCATAAACTCAATATAAATTAGCTGGCAAGCTACTGAAAGGATTAAATCATCCTTTGGCAGATTCCTCCAGAGGCTAATTCAGAGATGAGAAGTTTCATGTAAAACTTCAGCCTTGAGAAAGGAAATCTCCAGGGAGACCTTCTAGCAGCCTTCCAGCAGTTGAAGGAGGCTCCAGGAGAGCTGCAGAGGGACTTTTGACAAAGGCATGGAGTGACAGGATAAGGTTAATAGCTTCGAACTGGAAGACATTGGATTTAGATGAGACATGAGAAAGAAATTCTTGCCTATGGGGGTGGTGAGGGACTGGAACAGGTTGCTCAGAGAAGTTGTGAGACTCCCAGCCTGGAAGTGTTGAAAGGCAGGCTGGACAGGCCTTGATCACGGTGTTCTAGTGGGAGGTATCCCTGACTATTGCAGGAGCACCGGAACTAGGTGATCTTTAAGGTCTTTTCCAAACTAATCTATTCTATGACTCTATGAGATAGATATGTATATTCACACACATGAAGTTCATCACATAGAAGTTAAGAAGGAATAAAATAGAATTGGTAGAGGCAACTAGTAGTTCACTGCAGTAATGTTCTTCGTGTTGTTACCTGTATGCCCCAAAAGATGCGTTTATGGGTTTGGATTTTAAATTTGGTGGGGGATAACTCAAATCATTCTTTGAAATTAACTGTAGAAACACTTCTGCAGGTCATTTCCACACTTGCAAAGTAATAAACAGTGAAACCCAATATCCTGATATCAACATTTTGCATTCAGCAGCCAAAATAAACATATTAGCTGAAGAAACAATTAAGTAGAAAGATAAGACGTATGTCTCTTTCTGAAGACAAGTCTATGCTAGATACCCCATGTGCTAGATAAGCTTCCCAAAAGAGTTAATCCATATAAAAGTAATTGTTTTCCTTTGCTACCAAGGGCAGTAAGACCTTGAACAATCTGCTGAGTAAGTGCAGGTCACACAAGTTAGAGATGCCTGGAGCCAAATTGAGTTTCTTTTTTGATTTGTTTGTTTTTTCTCCTGGGATAAATATCAGAAATAAAAACAAACAAACAAACACCCTCAAAACATAAATCAAATCCAACCCCAAAATTAAATGCATTCTCATCGGTTCTCATATCTGGCAAGCTGTGTAAAGTTGTTAAAGTGGAGGATACCTTGGTAGAAGCATGTTTGTGGGAGAAGATAAACATCTAGCTCCATTTATCAGAAGCCGTAAGGAAAATGAGAATGAAAATCAACAAAAAGGAAAATGAGAACAAAAATCAACAATAAAGGAGACTAAAAATCAACAGCAGTATGCAACCTATAACCACCATATAGTATTAATGAATGGTTAGTTTGGAAAATGACATCAAATATCACAGGTATCATCAAAAGAAAATAGGTCATTTCAGTAAATGGAGGCAAAAGCACATTAAAAGAAGAAAAAAAAAGTCTGTCTTCACATTTCAAGAGAAAATAGAACTTGGCTATGTTAACGGATGGTATGAAATCTCTAATGACTTCCAGTCTCACAACATAAGCTTAGTCAACATCTGGCATGATATTCTACACTTGGAAGTCTTAGTCTTGACTGACTGGATTTAGGCATGGAGCCAAAAGAAGTGATGAATCACTCGCATCTCAGCAACCTGATATAGCTGGAGGAAGACAGAGAAGTTGTTTGTTTAAAGCCACCTAAACAGCAGAGAACTGGGCTGAATTCTTATTGTTAACACAGTCATATTTTAATTAACCTTTAAGTGGCAACTATATATTAAATAATTATATATATTCAATATAACTCCATATGTTAAATGAGTTGTTATTTTGGGGAAGAGGTCTCTCACCTGGAAAACAGTAAAAACAAGTTCTAGTCATAGAAAATGTTGGCAGAGGTTTCTCTTCCTTTATATTCCATTAAGATCCTACTACAGTAACAGGGCTACTTAATATTTAAAAGATCAACCAGCAATGAATATTCACAAAAGTAAAGTAATTCAGAGATAACATTTCCCTTTAGTTGAATGACTGATGTAATTCATAGAATCTTAGAATGTTTTAGGATGGAAGGTGCCATCGGGATTGTGTAGTTCTAATCACTCTGCCATAGGCTGTGAAACGATCTACTAGACCAGCTTCCTCTAGGCCCCCATCCAATCTGCCTTTCAACGCTTCCAGACTTGGAGCTTCACAACCTTCCTGGGCAACCTGTTCCAGTTCCTCACCACCATCACGGGGAAGAATTTCTTCTTCATGTTTCATCTCATTCCAGCTTCTTTCACTTGGAAGCCATTATCCCTCATCCTGTCACTCCATGCCTTTGTCAAAAATCCCTCTGCAGGTCTCCTGGAGGCCTCTTCAAATACTGGAAGGCTGCTAGAAGGTTTCCTTGGAGCCTTATCTTCTCCATCATGAACAACCTCAACTCACTCAGCTTTTCTTCACAAGAGAGGTGTTGCAGATCTCTTCTGAAACAATTAAAACTACTACTGCCCTAAAAGGGAGCTGAGCATTGCTAGCAATCAAACAAAAAGCCACAGTCAGATTGCTGGTAAGAATACAGGTTCTTCAATCAATTTTGCCTTAATTCATCCAGCTCAGTCATATTGTTTCCTCCTATAATGCAATCAACAGTAAAAGGTAAAGCAATTACAGAAGAGAATTCAGCAATTGCATATTGAGATTTTATTTACCTTTCACAAAGATTTCAGTTTGATTCTGAGAGCATCCAAGGAAATTACAAACATATCTACTTAATTAGAACCTCTGTGTGTGTGGTATGAGGTGACCTCAACAGTTCAAAGTTGTAGGTGAAACACAAGTAACTTAATAGTCTGAGTCTCCAACATAAACAGCTTTGCATCTGAATTAGCAACATTTATGATAAGACCATCAGTAGTTGGATCATAATGTTCAGAAGTCCTGCCTGTTAGACATCAGAACTCTCCAAAATCACTAATGTCATTAACTAAATATGTCTTTGACAGCACAAATTCATCAGAAGACATAAAATCTTTTGGGCATGCAAGTATAGACAGTTGCACCAAAAGGTTTTAGAGCTTAATAAAGACAAGCTCATGCCTGTTAGTAATTTATAGAAGAATAAGCTGCTAATACGGAATTCTCTTGAAACATTTGATATTTGTTCTTGCATACCTTAAACATTCCCTAAATATGCCAAATACTTCCATGTAAAAGCTACTTGCTGAGCTTCAGGAGGTGTTCCTCTCCTACCTGAAATGAACAATGTCACTAGAGTAACTCACATATTTCAGTAAGTATGCAAACACAAAGTTGCAAGCCATCCAAATTATTCTCCTCATAGTAGATACTAGAACCCTATAGGGAGTTTCAGTTTAATTACTGATGACTACCTGGGACAGCTTAGACTCATTACACTTCACATTGAACCACAGGAATAATCACAGAATCATACAACTGTTGAAGATGGAAGAGACCAGACCTTTGTCATCATCAAGCCCAGCCCCTCACCTAGAGCTTACAATCCCACCACTACTGCTAAGCTACTACCACCAAACCACATTCCTCAACAGCATATCCATGTGCCTTTTAAATAACTCCAGGGATGGTTACTCCGTCATCTCCCTGAGTAGTCTGTTCCAATGCCTGATCACACCTGCAATCAAGAAATGTTTTCTAATATCCAGCCTCAAACAGGGAAAATATATCAGCATCATCTCCCTCTCCACTTCTCCTCTAGAGATTGCTTCTCAGTCTCCTTTTTTCCTAAGAGCAGAAATGCAAAGAATCAGGTGTTCTACCAGATCTTTTATCTAATAGTACTTTTCCATGGTGGCTTTGCTTGAGTCAGCTGCAATGCAAAGGGTATTATTTCTATGTCAGTTTTTCCTCTGAAAATTTTATTGTCCATGCTCTAAACCTGTGAGGAAAGGAAAGAAAATAAAACAAAACTCAGGAATTATTTTTTTACTGATGTCTCTATTTGATAGGGGAATATTTTTTTCATATATCTTACTATAAACCAAGAAAATTGCTGGGCAGTGATATGCAATCCTGGTGTTTTATTTTGGTTGTCCCATAAGACTAATAAGCTACATAATATATTATCATCATGAGCTGAGGACAATACAAAAAAGCAACAAATGCTTCGCTACTTATCATACTTGAAGTCAAATAATTTAGTTTCTCATTAATATAATCAAATATAGACTATAAAAGTTTTAAAGAACAAGGGAGGAAAAAGGTCCTCAAAGGGTTTCCAAACCCATACAACTCCCAAATGTAACTGGACTTTGACAATATATTGGTTCTCCAGCGGGAAAAAAAAATAAATAAATTATTTCTTTATTTTTCACATAATATTTAAATCAGTGAATCAGAGGCTGGCTTAGATTGGAAGACACATTCAGGATAATCTAGGTCTAAACCCCTGCCATGGACAGGGACACCTCCTCCTAGAACAGCTTCCTCAAGTTCCCATCCAATCTCAATCCCAACACTTCCAGTTCTAGAGCCTCCACAACTTCTCTGGGCTACCTGTTCCAGTACCTCACCATTCTCATGGGGAAGAATTTCTCCCTCATGCTGCATCTACATCTCTTACTATCACTTTTGATTTGGGAAAGGACACCAATACTCACCTCCCTATAATGTTCTTTCAGGAATCACGGAATCATAGAATTCTTTCAGTTGGAAAATACTTCTAAGATCCTACAGTCCAACTATCAGCCTAAATCTACTATGGCAACTAAACCATGTCCCCAGGTGCTCCTAAGGTCCACATATTTCTTAAACAGCTCTGCAAGTAGAGACTCCACTGCCTCCCTGATGGGGACTTCTCTGGGAAGCCTGTTGCAACACCTGACAGCTTTTGCTGGAAATAAAGTTTTCCTAATATTCTAGGATGTCCTTGGGCACAATTTCAGGCAATTTCCTCTCATTCTATCACTTGACACTAGAGAAAAGACTGCAATCCCCACCTTACTCCAGCCTTCTTCCAGGGAGTTATAGAGAGCAATAAGGTCTTTCCTCAGCCTCCTTTACTCCAAACTAAACAACTCCAGTTCCCTCAGCCGCTCCTCACCAAACCTGTTCTTCAGACCCTTCATCAGCTTTATTGCCCTTCTCTGGACCTCCTCCAGTACCTCAATGTCCTCCTTGTAGTGAGAGCCCCAAAACTGAACTCAGTACTCAAGATGTTGCCTCACCAATGCTGGTGAGTGGGACAATCATTTCCCTGGTCCTCCTGGCCACACTATTGTTGTAAATCAATGAGGATAAAGATGTTCATGGTAAAGATACCTCTAGGAAAGGAAGCTTTGTGTTAGTCTGAAATCAGAGCCCAGTGGACCATTCAAAGCAAACAGATGATTCTAATTCAATAGAATAGATGGACTTGAAAAACATTGTGTCGTGCACCAAAGTATCTATGTGCTTGAAATCCTTAAAATCCATTTTCTTTTCAAAACTGCATAATGAGCCATTTAATGTACATTTCTTTCTTCTTTATGATTATTCTCACCCAGCTGAACTTAACCTTTAATTGAATGTAACATAAATAATTTAAAATGCTGGATTGGTGACACTTTAAAATGGAGAAAAAACATTAAGTATAATCCCAGTATAAATATAAAATGTCCTTTTCATTTCTCTCCAGCTAAAGAACCTAATTTATTATAATTAATGCTAGAAAGTTACTTTTGTTGGAGCCATTTTCACATTAGTGGGTTTTAACTGTTTTCATAGAATTATCAACTGTAAGTTTCTTTATTTCTTATGACAATTATAAAAATTAAAAGAGCTACAGCTCTGTTGGATAGCTAATAAGTTTCTGAAAGACATGCAGAAGGCATAGGATCTTTAAATACATTAAAACATCAAACTGAAACAAAATTCTGCTCTTCTGAAGCACTAAGAGTCATCTTCACTAATAGACTTCATCAGCAATGGCACAGCTTTTTGCTTTAAACTCCAATAATATCAGAGAATAGGTTGCTAATTTGATCAGAAAACTAAAAATCAGTTTTAAGTGTCTACAAAGATCATAGAATCATAGAATTTTTTTTGGTTGGAAAAGACCTCTAAGATGATCAACCCAACACCACCAGGGTCATTAAACCGTGTCACAAAGTGCCACATCCACACTTTTCTTGAACACCACCAGGGACAGTGACTCCACCGCTTCACTGTTCAATCTGTTCCAATGTCTGACCACTCTTCCATCAAAGAAAATTTTCCTCATGTCCAACCTAAACCTCCCGTGGCACAATTTCAGGACATTTCCTCTCATTCTATCACCTGATACCAAGGAGAATACACCAACCCTCACCTCACTTCAGTCTCCTTTCAGGAACCTGTACACAGCAATGAGGTCTCTCCATAGCCTCCTTTACTCCAGACTGAAAGATGATTTAACATTGCCATAATTACTGTGCTAAGGATCCCTCCATGCCTTAACAAAAGAGTAATTATTTATTAAGCCTCCTAAAACATTCAGCAAATTAATCTGCATTATATTACTAATGGCCATACTCCTGTATATTACACTTAAAGTAGTTCATTAGCCAGCAGATTATTTTTTCTAAGCACCTAAATTTACAAACACTTCTCCAAATTCTCCTGAAATTTACTCTGCACTCCATGTGAGTTCAGCATGAAGAAAGGAAAGTTATTTATGGAATTCTGCTGGAGGTGTGGAGCTTTGTAAACTTTTTCTTCCTCTTATTTAATATACTTTTCTTGTCTTTGAGGAAGAATATTCATTCAGGGAAATGGAAGCTACCAACATACTCTCTTCTGAGAGACTAACATCCATAATAAAAGTTTTCTTTTCTGCTCCTGAACTCCAGAATGGTTTAAAACTGGAGAAAGACAGATTTGGATTGGATCTTATGAAGACAATCTTTGGACATTAAGAAGTTCTTTCTTATGAGGGTGATGGAACACTGGAACAGATTGCCCAAGGGAGGTGGTGGATGCCGCATCCCTGGAGATATTCAAGGTCAGGCTTGATGAAGCTCTGAGCAGCCTGATTTACTTGGCAATGTCCTTTCTTAGTGCAGCAAGGGTTGGACTGGATGACCTTTAATGGTCCCTTCCAATCCAATGCATTCTACAGTTCTATGAAATGAAATTAATGTTTTGAACCATACCAGGTCACCACATCTCCTTTATCTTCAGTATTATTTTTGTTTCTTTTGTTGACAACAGTTTCAGACAGGAAGTAACTGTGTTAGAGAAAATATTTTAGTTTTATAATTTCCTAAAGTTCTTCAGTTGATACAGCATTCATCAAGAAACTTCTGGATAAGGTCTTGACTGTTTGGAGAAGTTGTATCGTTTAAATTCAGAGCATGAGTGATAGGATGTGAGATTCTGCCTGGTAAAAGCTGAAGGCATATGTTTTCATTTGAAGAGAAAAGCAACATAAAAATATTCACTTCTCTGAAGCTTTGGGAAGATCTTAGGGGTTTCTCTACTCTCCCACTGTAATTTGTGAGATGAGATCTGTCTGTGTCTCCAGTTTCCATATCTATGTCCCTGGCAAGTAGTCTGTGCCTCTGAGGAACAGCCTTTGTTAGGAATACTGTGGCACTTGCCCTCTGCATTGCCATTTATGCAGTCCACTATGAATTTCTCTTTGACTCTCCACCTACTTTGCTTCATTAGATTCTGACCATCAGCCGCCTTCTTATGCCATTGTTATTTCCTGAAGTTTAATCTTGCAGATGTGGCCATTTCCTCTATAGGATGAAACAAAAGGTGAGAAAAATCAATCCTACTCACGCCCTCTGCACAATACTGTTGAGTCCCTCTGAGCAAAAATGACACAAAGATATTTTGATACAGACTAAAATTCAAATCTTTTTTCCCTTATCAAACTTGGTGTCATCCTGGTAGAGAATAGAGTATTTTATACTTGTTTCCTGCATGTGGGGAAGAACAGCCCCCATCACTAGAAGAGGTGAGGGGCTGACCTGCTGCAGAGCAGCTCTGTAGAGAAAGATCTGAAAGTGCTGGTGAACGAGTACTGGTGGACAACAAGTTCACCATAACCACCAATGTACACTTGTGGTCAAGAATGCAAATGTCATCCTGGGGCAAATTAAGAAGAGTGTGGCCAGAAGGTGAAGGGAGGTTCACCTTCCCCTCTACTCTGCCCTAGTGAGAGCACATCTGGAATATTGTGTCCAGTTCTGGGCTCACCTGTTCGAGAGGAACAGAGACTTGCTCAGGAGAGTCCAAGAGAGGGCCACAAAGATGCTGAGGAGACTGGAGCATCTCTCTTATGAGGAAAGACTGAGAGTTCTGGGCTATTTAGACTGGAGAAGAGAAGGATGAGAGGGAATCTTCCCAATGCTCAGTAAGAGCTGTAGGGTGGAGATCAAGGGGATTGGGCTGGGCTCTCAAGTGGTGGCCAGTGCCAGGATGAGGGTCACGGAGCACAAATTAGAACACAGGAGGTTTCACTAGATCTTAAGGAGAACCTTCTTTCCTTCGAGGGTGCTAGAGCATTGGAGCAGGCTGGCCAGAGAGGTTGTGGAGTCTCCTTCCCTGGAGAGATTGAAAGCCCACATGGACATGCTCCAATCTAGGTGAACCAACTTTAGCACAAGGCTTGGACTCTGATCTCCAGAGATCCCTTGCAACCCACACCAATCTGTTATTCTGTGCTAACATATGGTATCCAAATTATTAAACCTTTTTCTTCCAGGTTTCCTCAGGCCTGTGCTAATTGCTAAAACCTGAGACTTTTGGCCAGAGCATACTAGGAGTAGAACCAAAATCCGTGCTGGTTTTATTCTTATGCCAGTTTGTTGTACTTCTGTACACCAACATGTTGGGAAGAAGATCTCAGGGGAGATGTGAGTCAGACTGTGCAGGTTCCACATGACTTGTGAGTCATGCTGTACAGGTTCCTTCCATGTTGTCAGATGGATCAATCACCATTTTTTTGAGTGCTTAGACCAGCTGGAATATTTTCTTCTATGCTCCACATGTCATTGAGAAATTTCTATCCTCATGCTGCTAGAAACTTTAAGTAAGCATGAAAAAAAATTGGTACATGTTTTTGAGCAGAATGTTTCATTTTAACCATCATTGCCTAATTTTTTTCCATCCTAAATGTCTTAACTGAGTAAGGAAATTACATCAAATATAGTATCTTATGCTTTGAAGCACTGAATCAGACATTTTCAAACACAACTACAATCCTTAGTTTCCTTGAATTTTAAAAAATCAGCCTATATAATAGTATCAATAATGTCTGCTTCTGTATCACCCACCTAAGATCTCATCTCCCAAAACCACTAGAAACCTAGAAGAAAGCTGAAATTGACTATTTATAGCTCTCTCATGTATTCAAAATAATAAAATCACAGAATCATACGATCACATAGAACCATTTTGTTTGGAAAAGACCTTCAAGCCTATCAAGTCCAATAATTACCTAACTATAACAAGTTTGGGCATAATGCATGACCCTCAGCACCACATTAGAGCCTCTAAACATTTCCAAGGATGGTGATACAACCATCTCTCTAGGCAGACTGCTCCAGTCTTTGAGACTTGCCTTTCTGGCAAGAAGTTGCTTCTAATATCCAACCTCTACGTCCTCTTTGCAACTTGAGGCCATTTCCTCTCATTTTGTCACTTCTTACTAGGGTGAAGAGACCAACCCTTACCTCCCTTCAACCTCTTTTAGGGAGTTGTAGAGAGTCAGAAAGCCTCCCCTCAGCCTGCTCTTCTCCAGGCTGAACAGCCCTAGTTCCCTCAGCTGTTCTTCAACAGACTTGCTCTCCGTAGCTTTCACCAGCTTTGTTGCTCTTCCCTGGACATGCTCAGCCCCTCAGTGTCTTTCTTGGAGTGAGAGCCTCAAAACTGTACCCAAGACTCAAGGTATGGTCACACCAGCTCTGGATACAGGAGCATAATCACTTCCTTGGTCCTGCTGGTCACAATATTGCTGATCCAGGCCAGGATGCTGGTGTCATTCCTGCTCAGCTGAACACAGTACTGGCTCATTGTCAGACAAAACAAGATGGTCTTGAAGGTCCTTTCCAACCGAAGCTGTTCTATGAAACAGTTTAAACAGCAGGAGAGCAGGCACCACACGTTTTTTTGTTTTCTTGAGGCCTCACTGAAAAAGCCTTCTCTCAATATTTCCTCTTTGAACAGTAGATGAAAGCACACTTACAACCTTAAAAAAAGACAGAAAAAAATTCTGAGATCCAGAAAAAAAAAAAATAAAGAGGAAAAAAAATCTAACAAAAAAGCCCACAAACAAACAAAAAAAAATACCCAAAAAATCCCACAAACAAATCTTTGGTGGGGTGTGTGAAATTTGAGCTATGTTACCCTGGGATTTGACTTCCTTTGTTGATGAAATAACGTAGATTACCTAGTAAAAGAACAAGTGGCCCTGCAGGGCTCTTTAAGTCTGATTTATTCCTTAGATAGAGGAACTAAACAGGTAAAGACAAGCAAGTGAGGAAAGCTGGCATGGGCATGTTTGTTTGATTGCAAGAGAGCACACAACCACCAAAATAAAATAACTCTATCAATACTGATCTTCCTTCACTCTTTATACCTGACTTCTCCTACCACCCAAATCAAGATTTACATTTGCATCTTAACTTGAATTAAGGAACAAGCAGAGATTTGAATAATGATTTTTAAAAATTACTTTTTTAAATGCTTAAGTAAATAATTTACTTAACAATTTAGACACTAGGAAATGTGTTTCTCTTTCCTGTGATTCCTAAAAGCAGTAGGAGAATGGAGAGATCTTAAATGTTAATTAATTAATCATTGAAGTAAACATTTCTTTTCACATTCCAAGTTAGATGTGATATAGGTTTTAGATAGTATTATAAGGATTTAAGTTTCCAGCCTAACATAAAGCAACAACAACAAAAAAATCTCCCCCAGAAAATCAAACCCCACAAAATTCACCCTTAATCATAGAATCACATAATGGTTTTGGGCTGAAAGGGACACTCAAGATCATCTAGTTCCAACTGCACTTCCACTAGACCAGGTTGCTGAAAGCCCCATCCAACCTGGCTTTGAACAACTCCAGGGAGGGGGCATCCATAATCTCCCTGGGCAACAGGTTCCAGTTCCTCATCCGAAAAAAGGCAGATTATTAAAATACACATTTTGTCACATAATAAATATTGGCTTTGCTTTTAACTGTGCGTAAAAGATGATACTGGAGTTTAAAACTTTTTTTTTATGCTGATGGGTTAGTGTTATTGCTTTTCTTTTCTCAAAATAGGTTAGCCTGGCCATGCAGGTGTTAGGCAGAAAGTTCAGCGTGATGATCTTAGAGATCTGAGATGACCTTATTGTGACCTTTCAGTATCTGAAGGGGGCCAACAAGAAAGCTGGGGAGGCACTTTTTAGGATGTCAGGCAGTGATAGGACTAGGGGGACATGGCCATTTGAGCTACATTGCTAGGTCAGACATAGGAATAAGTAGTGAAGAGGTGAACATTCTAGGGATAGGCTATATAACAGCAACAATGGATAAGTTAAGTAGAATTTCATTGGAGCATCAAGCAGTAGAGGGGAATGGAACAAAGCTAGAAATAGGTAGATTCATATTAAATGTTAGGAAGCAGTTATTCATCGTAACGGTGGTGAGCCACTGGAACAAGTTACCTGAGGAGGTGCTCTAAGCCCCATCTCTGGAGGTATTTAAGGCCAGGATGGATGAGGCTCTAGACAGCCTGGTCTAGTGTGAGATGTCCCTGCCCATAGGAGGGGGGGGTTGGACCTAGATTATCCTAGCCGTCCCTTCCAACCCTGACTGATTCCATGATTCTATGATCTTTCTCAACCTCAAACAAGCTGGAAAACGGAGAGGGACTTTTGATAAGGAAATGGAAGGATAGCATGAGGTGCGATGGCCTGTTCCAGCACCTCACCACTTTAATGGTAAACAACTTCCTCCTCACATCCAATCTGAATCTCCCCAGCTCCAGCTTTGCTCCATTCCCCCTAGTCCTGTCACTACCTGATAGCCTAAAGAGTCCCTCCCCACCTTTTTTGTAGGCCCCCTTCAGATACTGGAAGGCCACAATAAGGTCACCTGGGAGCCTCCTCTTCTCCAGACTGAACAGCCCCAACTCTTTCAGTCTGTCCTCATAGGAGAGGTGCTCCAGCCCTCTGATTATCCTCACAACCCTTGGTTGGATCCACTTCCCTGGAGGTGTTTAAGGCAAGGCTGGATGAGACACTGTCCAGCCTAATCTAGGGTAGGGTGTCCCTGCCCATGGCAGGGGGGTTGGAGCTAGATGAGCCTTGTGGTCCCTTCCAACACTGACTGATTCTATGATTCTAAGCTGTGTTGAAATCAGATGTGAGGAAGAAATAGTTGCACATGAGGTTGGTAAGGCAGAGAAACAGTTTGCCCACAGGAGCTGTGGAGGCTTCAAGCTTGAAGGTGTTGAAAGCCAGGTAAGATGGGGCCTTGCACAAGCTGTTCTAGTGGAAGGTGTCCCTGTCATGGCAGATGTGTTGGAATTACATGGTATTGAATATCCCCTCCAACCCAAATCCTTCTATGGTTCTATGGTAAGTGATTTTACTTAAATGTAAAAATGCAACATGTCTTGAAGGCACTTTGGAACATTGTTTAATGGCCATAGTGGTGTCGAGTTGATGATTAGACTCAGTTTTAGAGTTTTTTTCTTAATCAAATCAATTCTATAATTCTATGATTCTGTAACTCAAGGTGATACTTTCATGTTCTGTCTATTCTCACACCACTTTTACTCAAAGTCATAAGAAAACAAGTGCAGTTAACATCTAATTTTTTAATTTAAGACCTATATGGGCACTTGCCAATTTAATAGGCTTGAAGTGTCATTATTTTTTTCTCAGTAAATGTCATAATTCCTTTAATTTCAATTGTATGGCAAAGCACTTTCGGCCCTACAGTCCAAGTACACTATTTTGAAAATACAGTCAGATTTGGATTTCAATCAGTAATTTACATTTGATACTTCTAAAAAGGAGACTTAAGGAAAAGATGGCTTCTTCTTTTTTTGCATACAGGAAAAAAAAAAAAAAAGACAAAAAAATGTCCCAGCTTTTAGAACATCAAAGCCAAAGTTTGGTGAGAAAGGCAAAAGTACTAGTTACACATTTTATAAAGATGGCCTTTTGCTGCAATGTAGAGTAAATAAATACTTAAACAGAGAAGTAGTTGGGAATCAGCAGTAGAGAACAAAATGCATAAAATGGGGAAGAAATGCCCCATTTAAGGGATATAAAAGTCCCTGCATTAAGGACTTCTTCAGGATCTTCATTATACTTGAAGATTAGAAGGGACAGAAAGATCTAATATTGCCCAGGAAACTGAAGAAACTGTCATTAAATATATGTAGAGAAATGGGTGAATATAGCACTCTGATTTTTTTTCTCATGAACTGAGAGAAAATAAATTTCTCTTGATTATTTGCATTAGATTTTTTTTTTTCCCCTCCAGGAAAGAAGCTGCCATCGATGCAAAGGTTGCTAAATATTCCATTCATAAACCAGATGTCTCTTCTTCCTTGAGTCTGTAAATTTTGGATTGCATTTTGTCCTCAGTCTACATTCAGAACTCTGACAGTTATCAAAGGGAGTTCTGCAGTCTGCAGCAGTGGGAGGCAGCCTGTGCTAGCAGCTGGCACGGAGGACTTGGACAAAAGCCTAACTCCACTGAGTCAATAGCAAAGCCTTCATCAATTTGACTGGAGACTGGAAGTTGGTGTCCAAATTATGACTTTTCTGAGGGGTTGGTAGTGTTTGGATCAACTGGCAGATGAAAGATCAATTCCTAGCCTACCACTGGATGCATCACTTCACTTGCTGATGACTTAGTTCTCCACTTTTCATGTCATTGTGTTCTTTCATATCCACCTTGGTGAATTGATTTGAAATTCAGAGCTGAGGAAGGTTATGTAAGTGCAACTGTCTGGATCTCATGAGTATTTGCAGAAAGGTCTGACTCACCAAGACGTGTACATGTGTGCACATCCACAGGCACGTAGAAACCCTTCTCTCACTTCATCCTCACAGATCGAACTGCAGTGATGCTTCTTTAGCAAACCAAAGTCATCCCTCATTTTCAAGTTATTGCCCAACAGACTTTCCATTTTAAAAGTAATAAAGGTAGTAAATTTTTACTAGGTGGGCTGATATAAAAATATTGGTTTTAAGAGTGATGAACAAATACTGATGTCTGCAGTTTGTTTTTAAGAGCAAGATACTGAAATCAGAGATGTTTAATTTTTAAGAACAGGATACTGAAATGAGAAGTACCTCATTTCAGGATACTGAAATTCAGAATATTTTATTTTAAAAAGCAAGATACCTGAATGTAGGAGAATTATACTTTCAGGCAATGTGCTGACAAACAGAATATTTAAACAGTGGGACATAGAAATCGAGAGTATTTTATTTTTAAGAGCAGGATAATGAAATAATGAGTATTTTATTTTTTAGAAAGGGATGCTGAAATCAGATTTTATTTTTATAAGCAGGATATTGAAATCAGGAATATTAAATTTTAAAGAACTGGCTACTAAAATCAAGAGTCTTTTAATAAGCAGGATGTTAAAGTCAAGAATATTTTTGTTTAAAGAGCAGGATACTGAAATCAGCAGTATTTTATTTTTACATGCAGGATGTTAAATTCAGGAGCATTTTATTTTGAACAACAGAATAAAAAAATCTGGAGCATTGAATTTTTAAGGGAAAGATACAGAAATCAGGAGCATTGCATTTTAAGAGCAAAACATAATATCAGAAGAATTTTATTTCTAAGAGGAGGATGCTGNTGAAATCAGAAGTATTTTAGAGCAGGATGTTGAAATTAAAAGCAAAGGATGCAAACTTGTGATGTTGCTTCCAAAAACAATAAGAGAGTCATATGTTCATATCCTCACTCTGAAGCACAAAGTGAATTAGAGCAAAAGCAATAGAAAAGAAAGAGAGAACAGCAAGAGAAATATTCAGAAAATCGGGAAATAATTTGTCAGATTTGCTATGATGTATAGAGATGGATTTCCAACACAGAGATACTCTTCCTTTCGATTCCAGCTGACCCAAGCATGAATTCTCTGAGCAGAGAAAATCTTGATCAAGCTGTAAACAATCCATTTGTGGAATCATAGAACAGTAGATGTAGCAAGAAATCTCTGGAGATGATTGGGTCCAACCCTCAGGCAAAGCAGGGTCACCTAGGGCAGGTCACAGACAGGTATGCAGCCAAGTGGGTCCTGAAAGTCTCCAGAGAATGAGACTCCACAACCTCTCTGGGTAGCCTGCTACAGGACTCCAGCTCCCTCATAGTGAAGTTTCTCCTCAAGTTGAGGTGGAACTTTCTGTGTTCAAACTTGCAATCATTGCCCCTTGTTCTATCACAGGAAACCACTAAAAAGACTGGCCCCTTCTTCTTGACACCCACCTTGGAGATATTTGTAAACACTGAGATCAGTCTCCTCCACGCTAAAGAGCCCCAGGTCTCTCAGTCTTTCCTCATCAGACAGACGTTCAAGTCTCTTCATCATCCTCATAGCCTCTATCGGACTCTTCATTATACCCCTGTCTCTCTGAACTGGGAAACCCAGAACTAGACACAATACTCCAGATGTGGTTCACCAGGGCAGAGTTCAGTTCTGGGGCATTCACTCCAAGAACAAAACTGAGGAGCTGGAGCAAGTTCAGACAAGGGAAATGAAGCTGGTAAAGGTTCTAGAGAACAGATTTGGTGAAGAGCAGCTGAGCAAACTGGGGTAGTTTAGGCTGGAGAAAAGGAGGCTGAGGGGAGACCTCATTGCTCTCTTCAGCTTCCTGAAGGAGTGGGGCATTAGTCTCTTCCACCTAATATCATGATGAAAGAAAATGTCCTCAACATTTAGACCAGATGTTAGGGAAAATTATTTTCCTTCAGGCATGGTCTGGTATTGGAACAGGCTGCCCAGGGAGTCACTGTATGTGGAGGTGTTCAAGAAAGATGTGGATGTGATGCTTCTCAGAACATAGTTTAGCAGCCATGGTAGTGTTGGTTCAATAGTTGGACTCAATGATTTTCAAGGATGCTTGCAACCAATTCTGTTTCTACGATTTGATGATATAAAACACAACCTAAAACACAACCTAAAACAACTGCCCATCCTTCTGTAGTACTTTAGTAACAACATAAAGCAAAAATATAACTTAAAATAGATCTAAAAATACCTGGCAGCACTAGGGCTTTTTAACAGTCTTAAATAGATTTCTCTCTATTGCAAATATATGCTTCAAAGGGCAAATAACTCTCAAAGAAAAAAATGCCACAGTTATGAAATTAGTATTAACATATATATATAAGTCAATAAATTCATATTTATTAACTTACATATAAGTTGTAATTAGCTTATTAGCTTATATATATATAATAATATTTTCCTCTATGAGGAAATTCACAGACTTATTGGGTGAAGTCATGTAAAGAAAGATAGTAAAAGATTTTAAAAGGGCAAAAAAAGGAAGAAAACAAATTATGTTCT
>VWZI01000484.1:313362-337545 GCA_013396835.1 Psilopogon haemacephalus
TTTTTTTTACATTTGAATGCAATTTCTGAATTTTAGTTGTGCCAAAGCATAAAAAGCCCTGATGATGAGTCAAACCTAAATAATATTCTCATTCCTATCAAAAGAAAGTCAATCAATGTCAAGCTGCTCATAAGCCTAAGCGAGTGTCTCTGAGATATGCACAGGTAGATCTGAAAAACAGTCAGGAGAGATACATCAACTCATCACAGCAATTCAAAGTGTTTCTTCAGCACTTGAATTTTGATAAAACATGTCATTACTCTTTTCTTTCTATTCATTCTTAATTGCTGGCAGCTAGTTGGAAGCCAAACAAAATATTAATGAACAATTGCTGTTCAGCATGAATAGTTCCAACCCACACAACTCTTTCCCCCATTCAAATCACATATTTTCACTCTTCTACATTTCTATCATTGTGGTTAATACAAAATTGGCAGGAAATTAAATTAAGCAGGCATTATTGTTCAATGAGAAGGCTGAAACACCTCAGAGAAGTATTACAACAGAAGAGTAAAAGAGGAGACATACATGTAAGAATAACCAATGTTTTCTTCCAAATTTATCAGGAAAGAAGTTTCTTCTATTATCCAACCTAAACCTCCCCTGGTGCAATTTGAGGTCATTTCCTCTCCTTCTGTCACTTGTTACTAAGAGATCCATCCCAACCTCACTCCAGCCTCCTTTCAGGGAGCTGTAGACAATCACGTGGTCTCCCCTCAGCCTCCTCTTCTCTGTACTAAACATTCCCAGTTCCTTCAGCAGCTGTTCACCAGACTTGTTCTCCAGACCCTTCATCACCTTTGTTTCCCTTCTCTGAATCCACTCCACCACCTCAATGTCCTTCTTGGATTGAATGGCTCAAAGCCGCACATTAGTATTTGTTATTCAGGGACCATTTTTCTCGGTGTTTTCTACATTGTGAGCTTCTTCAGTGCAAAATCCAAGCACCCATTTTGTATTCAGTGCTTTTCTCAAATATCCTATCTTGACTGTTATCCACATTTGCCTTTCTGAATCACAACAGCAGAGCAACCCAAAATCCTTTTCTTTCACCTAGCTAAGTTCATTAAGTAGATTCCTAATAACTCTTGTCCCTGCCATGAATAAACAAATAAAAGGCTCGTCCATTATTTCCATGAATATCATCAGAGAAGGCACCAATAATAAGAAGAACTTCCCTTTCTCCATGATACAATACACCTTTGTGATAAAATCCTGATACCAAAATACAACACACCAGTTCATTTAGCAAAAATTAAACAAGGTTTACAAGGCTTTTAAATGAAGCCAACATTCTTAACGTTTCAGAAGAGCTCTTCTTGGTAACTACTGAAAGATGAGCAAAAAAGAAACAACGAATAAATGAGAATCTGTAGTGGAGATGGTCCAAATCGTTCCATTATACTCACAAAAAATATTTTTTTTGTTATCACTTCAGTCTCCTATTGTTTGAGAACTAGAAGAATCAAGCATTTACCAGCCTGAAGATCTCTTCTATTTTTCTGCTATAAGACTTTGTCTTCCAAAGAACAATTACTATATTAAATAAGATTTGAATCCTATTTCTTTCTATTTTTTTTCTCAGGAAAAAAAGAAAAAGTTTTCCCTAATTATTTCATGTAGATTAAACACTACTATAGTGCATGCAGTATTTTCCTCAGAACTCATTGCACTGGATGTCAACTTTTTCTATTATTTTACACGAACACTATCTGAATACATCTTTGTTTGCCCAAAATCTACTACTGGAACAATATTCGTCTAGCTAAGTGTCATTCCACTATCTTATATTTCTCACTACTCACAACTCCACAATGTTCAATGATCTTTACTGTCAAACTTTTCTCATTGATCAGATTCATAAATTCATAGAATGGTTTGGGCTGGATCATGATTATCTAGTTCCAATTTATCTGCTGTGTAAGGGGAAACCTTCCACTACACCAGATTGCTCAACACCTCATCCAATCTGGCCTTGAGCACCTCCAAGGAAGGGGTATCCATGACCACCCTAGGCAACCTGTACCAATTTGTTACATCCCTCACTCTAAGAGATGTCTTCCTAATATCCAGTCTAAATCTACTCAAACCTCAATCCATTCCCTCTCATCCTATCAATATGTGGTTTTCTTTTCTTAAAATATATGGAGACTATCTTTCTGGAGGTTTTTGTTTGAGTTTCTTTTCTTTCTATTTTTCAGCAGAGAATTTACAGCCCCAAAGTAGGACAGATGTTATTATATGTCTTAGCTTCTGCTTCTCAGCATCAGTGTGATGGTGAAACTTGTGTTTCACTTTACTGCACAATGTTAATAAAGTTTCTCATTGACTCTGAAAACCAAAAGCAAATCTCTGACTCCCACTCTAGCAGCTCTGTCATCCAAATCTGAGTGTTCACCTCCAAAGACCCCAAAACAAGAAGAGCATTGGTCTGTTAGAGTAGACACAGAGGAGGCCACAACTGTGGTCAGAGGACTTGAGCACCTACCCTACAAAAATAAGATGAGAGAGTTGGTGTTGCTCAGCCTGGAGAAGAGTGTACCTTCTAGCAGCCTTCCAGGATCTGAAGGGGGCTCCAGGAGAGCAGATTTTGACAAGGGCATGGAGTGACAGGACAATCCATGATGATTTCAAACTGGAGGAAACCAGGCTGAGATGAAACATGAAGGATTTTTTTCTCTATGAAGATGTTGAGGCACTGGAACAGGATACCCAGAAAAGCTGCAGAGGCTCCAAGCCTGAAAATGCTGAAAGTCAGGTTGGCTGAGATTTTCAGCAAGCTCATCTAGTAGGAAGTGTCCCTGCCCATGGCAGAGGAATTGGAACTAGGTGATCTTGAAGGTCCCTTCTAACCCAAACCATTATATGATTCTCTTTGTGTATCTCTTCTATAAGATTTCAAGTACCTGGTTGATGAATGTATGTGCCTTTATTATTTGGTCCTCTTTCTTTCAGGAGATATTGCTGAATTCTCCTAAGTTTTGATCCTTTAGCTTTCCTTATTCATACAGGGCCAAAGTATTTTCTTGTGAGCAGCTACTAAAAAGACATTCTTCTATTCTCCTCACTAATATTAATTATTTACCTTTTTAACAATGATGGCAGAGAAAGTAAATCAAAAGGTGAAACTTAAGACCCAAAGGGTCCCACTTTGTGGCAATGGATGCATTAATAATTCAAATCTTTATTGATGGTTATACCCCCCCACACACACACCCTGTTTATCTAATGAGTTCTATACAGAGCACTGTGATCTGTTAGCAATATCTGTAAAGGATTTTCATCTAATCTTAGTAGCAGGAATATTTTTCATTACTTAGAAGACAATGCTGCTTCTTGTGAATCAATGCTTTGTTAATGCTAAAGGCTGATGTTCTGAAAGGTTTGGATACGCTGCAGCTATCTGGATCTGAGATTTCAGTGCAGTTCTTGCCAAGATCCCTTTGCAGAAAAAAAAAATTCTCTTTGTGCAGGGAAACAAAACAAAGAAAGTAAATTTTTATACATGCCTATATCTGCATTAGCAAATAGAAATCGATTTCTGAAGCTCATTCCTTCTGTGAGCTGAAATATTAATGTGGATTCACCCAAAGTGCTGTATAGAATATGATAATTTATATCTATTCTGAGCTATTCTGTCCTTCTAAAGGATTTCTCTTTATATATAGAAATTTATATGTATGTGGAATAGAATGCTGTGCCAGAACCTCAAGTGATATGTGTATGAGTGTTACCTAATTGCATTAATTGTCTCTATCATATCATATTTTAACACACTGGGATTACAAAAAAACCCTAAAGAATAATCATTACACAGCCTATGAAAAATGTGTGCAGGGCAGTCTTTCTAGTTTCATCCTACACCTAAGGGTAGCTTTGCAGAAATGGGTTTAGAAGTAGGATTATGAAGGTACACCTACCATCTTAGTGCCTCATAACTAAAGAATTGTATTATTTTTTCCTTTCAACATATTATATTTGTAATGTTTCAGATCCAAATAAGATGCTGAGGATCTTAACCCAAGTATCACAGAATCATAGAATGCTTTGTGTTAGAATCATAAAAGAGTTTGGGTTGCAAGGGTCCTTCAAGATAATCTAGTTCCAATGCCCCTGCCACAAGCAGAGACACCTCCTACTAGACCAGCTTCCTCAAGCCCCCATCCAGCCTGGCTTCCAACACTTCCAGGATTTCACTCTCCACAGGTTCCCTGCACAATATGTTCCAGTGCCTCACCACCATCATGGGAAACAATTTGTTCCTCACGTCTTGTCCTAGTCCAGCTTCTTCCACTTGGATGTCATTAACCCTTGTCACTCCATGCCTTTGTTGAAAGTCCCTGTACAGCTCTTCTGGAGCCTACTTCAGATACTGGAAGGCTGCTATAAGGTCCAGGTCCTGCTGCAGCCTTTTCTTCTCCAAGTGGAACAGGTCCAACTATTTCAGCCTGTCTTCATAGCAGAGGTGCTCCAGCCCACTGGTCATCTTTGTGGTCTAACCTGGACCCACTGTAACAGGTATTACTAGTGAAAACCAGAAGTATTTTGTAACCAGTTATCATAAACCCCAACATCTCCTCAATTAAAAGCATCACTACACCAGTAATATTTCACCGCCAATTTTACAAAGTTGAAGTGTACAACTTCAGGTGTTAGAGTCATCAATATGCAACCATATATTAAAACTGGAAAAATTCTTTTTTAAGTTGATGAGAGCAGCATGCATGTCAGTGATGAGACCTGCAGATTGGTTCAATGACTCCCTTTTAAAAGATTCAGATAGTTTTCCCCAGTTCCTTCCAAGATATTTTTAGCAAAGCTCAGCTATGGCAAACATTCATGGATATTTCTTTTCATTGCTTTTATTGGTTGTAAGGAAGATGCATGATTTTTTGTTATCAAAAGCATGCATTTTCTAAATCTCGTGTTCCTTTAGGCTCTTTAAGGCATTCTGAAAATTAAGTAGTAGAATAAAAATTACTCCAGGCTTAGGAAATGGTTGGTTTCGATTGCACATCTCAGATAATCACAGCAGACAACAAAGGATTTATGATACATTTTGTTATGTAGGTGATGAGGGATGAGTTCAAATTACACTACACTACACTCTACATTTTATTTTGTCACTGCATAGTCATACCTGTCATAATTATTTACAATTATTGTTTTTTTAATTCTAAGAACATTCTGAACGTGCTTCATGAATACACTGCTCTGAGGCTTTAGATTGAGTCTCAGGTCCTATGAAGAGTTTATCAACTGAAATTCATAGATCATAGAATTGTTTTGCTTGGAAGAGAACTCCAAGATCATTAAGTCCATCCATCAACCCAACACCACCATGGCCACTAAAATATTTTTCTAAACTGCCGTGTCCATGTTTTTCTTGAGCACATTCAGGGACAGTGACTCCACCACCTCCCTTGACAGAGTGTTCCAAGTTTTATGTTTTTTATACTCCATAGCTATAGACCAGATGATTGACTTTCAAGGTCACAAAGCAAAACCTAGTCTGATGAATTTCCTGGAAGAAACCACAGGCCCACGGAAGCATACTGTTAAAAGTGGTCTGGATTCTCTTTTCAGACAGTCAAATTCATGCTTATTATGACCTTTCTCTTGTCCAGTGCTTGTCTAAGATTTTTTTTTTTTAATGCTGTAAGTGCAGTTTGAAACACTTATCCTGATGCTTGTTATCAGTTCCAGGGAAGTCTAAAATAGTAAGATGACATAAAAAAAAAAATAAAATCAAAGAATCACAGAATCAGTCAGGGTTGGAAGAGACCACAAGGATCATCTAGTTCTAACCCCCCTGCCACACCCAGGGACACCCTACCTTAGATCAGGCTGGCCCGAGCCTCATCCAGCCTGGCCTTAAACACCATCCAGGGATGGGACCTCAACCACCTTCCCAGGCAACCCATTCCAGGCTCTCACCACTCTCATGATGAAGAACTTCCTTCTCACCTCCAATCTGAACCTCCCCACTTCCAGTTTTGTTCCATTCTCCCTAGTTTCTCACTACCTTAGAATTGTTTAGGTTGGGAAAGATCCCTAAGTTCATTGAGTGCAACCATCAGCTCACTGCCATGAGGGTCATTAAACCATACCTCAAAGTGAGATGTCCAAACAGTTCCTGAACACCTCCACATATGGTAACATCACCACATCCCTGGGCAACCTGTTCCAATGCCTGACCACTCTTGCAGGAAAGAATTTTTTTCCTAATAGCCAACCCAAAACTCCCCTGGATATTAGGAAGAAATTCTTTCCTGAAATCATGGTCAGGCATTGGAACAGGCTGCACAGGGCTGTGGTGGAGTCACTATCTCTCAGAGCCTTAAAAAAAAAAAAAAAAAAAAAAAAGTGTAGGTGTGGCACTTTGGGACATGGTTTAGTGGCCCTGGTAGTGTTTGACAGTTGAACTTGATGATCTTGGAGGTCTTTTCCAACTTTTAAGATTCTATGATTCTACAACAGAAATAGCCTTCCTGGCATAGGAATCTGGGCCGAAGACTCAACTTTGCTTTACATCTACATTGCTTACCATGTTACCATCTGAAATCACCTTAGCCAACTCTAAACAAATGGCTCATGAAGGTTGTTTAGGAGTTTCTGAAATCTCTGCATCTCTCTTCACACACCACCACATAGATAGATGCGTGTCTACAATTGCCAATTTGAACTTTGCAAATTGCAGGATTAGTGTCACTACTTTTTCTTCATTTACTTCATGTGAATAAGTAAGATTAGGGAAGTCAACCCCTCAAATGATGTAGATCAATGTTCTCTTGTCAGGCTTTAGGCATTTGCTCTTTTCTCCACTTAAACAAGTATGTTTGGCTTTTTCCAAACAGAAGAACATGATGGGCTAACAACACTGTCATGCCTGCAGACCTTATTGGATGATGCAGCATGCACTTCAGAAAGCCAGCTGGCATTAGCAAGAACACTTTCTGGTCAATGTTCCTCTAAAGATAAAGAAGCATCTATCTCATCAAGAGCAGATCCATATTGCAAAGTCCAGAATTCAGTGTCGCTTCCTGCTTTTTTGATTGCTTTTATGGCTGCCACTAAGCCATCTGGCCAACAAAATTCTTTAGCACTCTATCAGCTTTATGTCTGTTACTTTCAAAGCACAAATATTTACATCTGAGGTCTGGCTGAAATTTCTCCTCCATAAGTGTAGAAACAAGATGCTTCTCTTTCCAGTTCAGCACAAAGAAAGGGAAAATTCTGGGGCGATGTAATGGAGGGGGGGAAAAACTTGAGAAGAACTTCCTAAAAAAAAAAAAAAATCAAGAACTTTAAAGTGAAAAATTAATGATGCCATAGAATCATATAATATAATCACAGAATGGTTTGGGTGGGAAGGGACCTTCAAGATGAGAGACTGCTCAAGAGAGTCCAAGTGAGTGCTACAAGTATGATTAGGGAACTGGAGCACTGCCTTATGAGGAGAGGCTGAGGGACCTGGGGCTTTTTAGTCTGGAGAAAAGAAGACTGAGAGGGGATTTGACAAACGTTTATAAATATCTGAGGGCTGCATTTCAGGAGGGAGGGGAAGAGGCTCTTCTCACTTGCTCCCTGGGATAGGTCAAGGAGCAATGGATGTAAGCTGCAGCACAGGAGGTTCCACCTCAACACAGGGGGGAACTTCTTGACTGTAAGAGTCACAGAGCACTGGAATGGACTCCTCAGAGGAGTTGTGGAATCTTCTTCTCTGGAGTCTTTCAAGGCCTGTCTGGATGTGTTACTCTGTGACCTGAGCTAGATTGTATGGTCCTGCTCTGGCAGAGGGGGTGGACTTGATGATCTCTTTGGGTGTCTTCCAACACCTAACATCCTGTGATCCTGTAATTTAGTTCCAACCCCTCCTTCATGGGCAGGGACACTTTCCACTAGACAAAGTTGCTCAATGCTCTGTCTAACCTGTCTTTGAACACCTCCAGGAAGGGGGCATCTACAACATCCCTGGGCAACCCCTTCTAGTGTCTCACCACCCTTGATTTAGAGTAACATCTCACAAGATATTAAAATGTGACTGCATTTCTAGAAGTGACAAAGAATTTGTACAATAATTAATAATACAATCTTTACCTTCTTGTTGATAGAGAAATAGCTTCAGATTAAAAAAAAAAACAACCAAAAAACACAAAACCAACTTGTTCTGTCTGCCAACCTACAGCATCTCTGTTTTTTCCAATATGATGGAATCATAGAATTGGTTGGAAAGGATCTTAAAGATTATCTAGGTTCAAACTCCCCTACAATGAGAAGAAACATTCCAGGTGGTGGACAGGCTGCCCAGGAAGGTGATGGAGTCGCCATTCCTAGAGGGGTCCAAAAAATGTGTGAACATAACACTTAGGACATGATTTTCTGGGCATGGTGGTATTGGGTTGATTGTTTGACTTGATGATCTTAGACATCTCTTCCAAACAAAAAAATTTATATGATTTTATGATCTGGTGGTCAAAACCAGGTGCTTGGGGGGAAATACAGCAGGTAAAATTAATAGATTTGTCTATGATTCTGTAATTCCACCTCCTACTAGACCAGCTTGCTCAAGGTTTTCACTGAAGAAAAATACCATAGTTGTCATTTTTTTATTTGAATATATATATGTTCCTTCTTTTGGGGCCATAGAATCATGTAACAGTTTTTGTCCAAAGAGAGGTTAAAATCATCTAGTTCCAACTTCCCTTTCATGGCAGGGATGCCTACTACTATACTAGCTTGCTCAACTTCCCATCAAACATGGCTTGCAATGCTTCCGAGGGTTTATTGTGGTTTGACAGCTCTCCCATTAGCTCCATCTCTCTATGTAACTCACAAAGGATAATTTTACAAAATAAAGAAAAAGGAGAGGAGGAAAAAAATGCCCCAAAGTTGAGCAACTGATTTTTAAACTCCTGAAATATATTTGCAGCAGCAAGCTGATACATTGCTTGCTCTTTTTTTCTGGTGGCTCTCTTTTCAAGCCATTGTAAATTGAAAGTAAAGCCTTGGCAGCAATAGACCTTGAGTCTGCTAACCTAGTCTCCAACATCTGAGAATTAAATAGGAACACTTAACTCTGAAACAAGCAAGCACAGTAACATGTGTCTCCCGGGTAGGATCGGTCTGTACTAAATGAGCAAGAGAGTACCTGATAGGGGTTTAAGGGGCAGAGTTAATTGTTAACCTCAGCTAGTGCAACTCTCTGCTGTTTAGAATGTATATTTTCAAATTGCCAAGGTCAGAAAACATTCTTATGGTGACGAGTGTCTGAGCACGCTCCAGAGGACAGGAAAGACAAAACAGTGCTGAGGAATATTACGAATCTACTGAAGTACTCAAAGCCAGTCCTTAAGTAAAACTAATTTGCCTTCAAAGATGAGTCTTAGTGGAGGAGATGTATTTAAAAATACAAGCATTTAAAATATTTAACGGAAAAAAGCATGGAGAACATGCATTGAAAAGCATGTTTTATGGGATTAAGTCTAGAGAAAGGGGGGGTGAGGGCAGACCTTGTTGCTCTCTACCACTCCCTGGAAAGAGGTTGGAGTAAGGTGTGTGTCAGTCTCTTCTCCCTACTATCAAGCGATAGAATGAGAAGAAATGTCTCAGTTCGCACAAGGAGAGGTTTAGGTTGGATATTAGGGAAAAAATATCTACTGAAAGAGTGTTTAGGCATTGGAACAGGCTGCCAGGGGGAGGTGGTGGATTCAGCATGCCTGGAGATGTTTAAAACCATGTAGACATGGCACTTCAGGACATGGTTTAATGGCCATGGTGATGTTGGGTTGACAGTTGGACTTGATGATCTTAAAGGTCTTTACCAACACTCATGATTTTATGCTTTTAAGAGCAGTTAATCAATTTCCCCCAGAAATTAACTTTTCTGTTGTTGTTTTTGAGTAAGAACAGCACTCAGGCATTTCTTTCTGTTGGCTAGAATTTTACAGGCTTTCTCCTGGTGTTTTTTTCCATTCTTGGTTCTATTTCCTTTCTTCATGCACATTTTATGGCAACATTGATTTCTTCTGCAGTTTAGTGGAGAAATTATCATCTACACTGTTTCCCAGAGCTGCAATGGGACATTTGTGGGTAGAGAAATATCAAAATATAACTGAAAGAATAGCAAGCAGCTCTACACACAGGATGCAAAGAGATGAGCTAGAGAATCCTTGCATCCTTAGGCTGGTCTTGAGCCAGTTCAGAAGACCCCCAAAAGACTTGAAAATCTTTTATAATAATGAATCATAGAACCACTCTTTCCCGCCGCCCCAATCTTCATTAGAAATATTAAGAGGACAAACCACAAATCTAGAAGAAATTTAAATAAATATTTACCAAATTGTTACAAGTGTGGAATATCAAAATATTTCATCTAGTCTGTCTTTTTTCAGTGCAGCAACACAAGATCTCTGTAGTATGTGCATTCACCCAACCCTAACTGTAGCAGACATTTTCATTGATTTGCATACCAAGTTCTCTATTC
This sequence comes from Psilopogon haemacephalus, assembly GCA_013396835.1. NCBI lineage: Eukaryota > Metazoa > Chordata > Aves > Piciformes > Megalaimidae > Psilopogon > Psilopogon haemacephalus. The sequence goes on from VWZI01000484.1 coordinate 323,849, forward strand.
AGAATAAATTTTCTATGGAAAACTTGGCCATGTTTTGTTTCAGATCAATTAAGTCATGCTGGTTGAATAAATTGGCTTGAATGTTTATAGGAGGAGGACATGGAACTGTTAGAGCAAGCCCAGAGGAGGCTGTGAAAATGATCAGGCAGCTGGAGCACCTCTGATACAAAAACAGTCTGAGAGAATTGGGCTTCTTCAGCCTGGAGAAGAGAAGGCTCCAGGGACAATTTATAGCAGCCATTGAAGGGGTATGGGGTTTGGGGAGGGGTCCTAGGAGGTCTGCAGAGGGTCTTTTGACAAAGGCATGGAGTGACAAGATGAGAGGTAACAGCTTCAGACCGGAAGAAGTTTGAATTAGGTGAGACATGAAGAAAGTTTTTTTCCACAGGGGAGCAGTACAGATTGCCCAGAAGTTGTGAAGGCTGCAAGCCTAGAAATGTTGAAAGATGAGATGTCTGGGGCCTTGAGCAAGCTGGTCTAGTAAGAGACGTCCTGGCCATGACATACCAGGTTACTCAAGACCTTGTCTAACCTGGCCTTGAACACTTCCAGGGAGGGGCCAACCAGAACTTCCCTAGTGTGTTCTAGTGCCTTATCACCTTCATTGTAAAGAATTTCTTCCTAATAATAGTTGAACTTGATGATTTTTAAGTTTTTTTTCAAATGAAATCACTGCATGATTCAGCAGCAGATGAGGCCTCTCAGTATTCTCTCATTCCAGTGAAATGAATTCTGCAAATTGCAGGATGAATTTCAAAATCATGGAATGACAGGATCACTTAAGGTTGGAAAAGACCTCTATAATCAGCAATCAAACTTTTACCTCCATGACCACTAGATCATGTCCTAAATTACTACTTCTACTAATTCTTTTAACGCCTTGAGGGATGGTGACTCCAACACCTCCCTGGTGCAGAACTGGTGGACTCCACCACTCCCCTGGAGCAGAATTTTCCAATAGCACAAAATCACAGTGGAAATCAGTGGAAGAAATAGTGGAAATTATGGTTATTAGGGTTTGGGGTTTGTTATTGATGCTACTGTTGTCACCATTAGTTATGGTTCTCTGTTGATGATCTAAATACTAATGATGAAGCTTCATCTTCCCCTGCTTAATGCAGAGAATAAAAATGCAAAGAGGATAAATATGGTAAGTATCCTCTATAGGATCAATAGGGACAAAGTGACAGGTTGAAGGCACATCACTCTAATTTTGGCTATTCAGCTATTGTGATTTATTCTTCTGCTGACTCAGGGCTCCAGAATGAAACACTGCAATCTCTCCCACTCCTCTAGTGCTTGCCAAATCCCATTAGGAAATGCATGGTAATTAAGGTTAAATAACACCACGCTATCCAACTCTGCCCAGAAGGTACTGCGGAATGGCTCTGAAGTCAACTAGAAAGGAAACCTCTCAATCTGATGTCGAAAAAGATGCTTAATATCCAAGAAGAGCAAAAGTTGGGCTGATCCCTGCAGGAAAGCGAGCCAGGAGCTCAGGGTGAAGATGACAGAAGTGAGGCAACAACTGCACCAAGAGGGAGGAGTCCCACTGCACCGTAGCTGGGTAAGCAGAGTAGGGTGGCAATGCCAACAAATACAAGGAACAGCCAAGTGAGCATCAGGCTAAAGCAAGGTAATAAGCCAAGTTCAAGGTCAACCAAGGAAATCCAAACAACAATTGAAAAACTGACAAGTCAGGGGTGAAATGGAGCTTCTGGACCCAGGGAGATACCTAGTCCAACTCCCCTGCCACAGCAGGTTCATCCAGAACAGGTTGTACAGGACAACATTCAGGCATGTTTTGAATGACTCCACAACCTTTCTGGACAGCCAGCTCCCAGGCTCTGCCACTCTCCTCATATTTAAATGGAACTTCCTATATTTATGTTTGTTCCCTATCACTGACCATTACTAAAAAGAGATTGGCCTCATCCTCCTGACCCTCTCCTTTGAATTAATGCTAAGCATTCATAATATCCAACTTTAGTCTTGTCTTCTTCAGGTTAAAAACCTGAAGTGTCTGAGCTTTTTGCAGTGAGAGTGATGTTCCAGTCCTCTCACAATCTTTGCAGCCTTTTCCTGTACCCTCTTTACCAGTTCCTTTTCCTTGAATTAGGGAGTCTAGAAATGGACCCAATACTCCAGAAGAGGCCTCACCAGGGCAGAGTAGAGGAGCAGAAGAACCTCCCTTGACCTGCTTGCCAAAATTTCTTAATGCATCTCAGGATACTGTTGACACTCTTGGCACATTGCTGGCTCATGGTCATCCTGTTCTCTACATGCACTCCCAGGTACCAACAGGTCAGCCCCTACGCTGTATTGGTAGAGGGGGTTATTCCTCCCCAGATGCAGTGCTCTGCACTTATGCTTGTTGAATTTATTAATTTACTCTCTGCCTAACTCCCACAGGTGACTGTTAAGGTTACCTTTGACCAGTTCAGTTATAATGTGCTCTACACAGGCACACTTAAAGGAGAGCAAGGACTGGAAATCCTTGTGTTCCCTAACTACTGGTGGAACAAAATCACAGAATTGTTTGGACTGGAAAAGACCTCCAAGATCATCGAGTCAGACTAACACTATCAAGGCCTTTAAACCATGTTCCAAAGTGCCATATCTACACATTTTTAGAACACCTCTAGGGACAGTAATTCTAGCGCTCTCCTAGGCAACCTGTTCCAATGTCTGAACACTTTTGCAGAAAATAAAGCTTCCCTGATATCCAACCTAAACCTCCTCTGACACAATTTTAGGCCCTTTCCTCTTGTCCTGTCACTTGCTACTTAGGAAGAAGAGACCAACCCCCACCTTATTCCAGCCCCATTTCAGAGAGTTGTAGAGAACAATGAGGTCTCCTCTTCTCCAGACAAGATAACCCCAGTTCCTTCAGCTGCTGCTCACTGGACCCATTCTCCACACCCTTCATCAGCTTCACTACCCTTCTCTGGACATGTTCCAGAACCTCAATATTAGCCTTGTGGTGAGGAGCTCAAAACTGATTTCAGCATTCGATATGCAGACTTGCTGGTGCCAAAATTTGATTTGAAGGACCAAGATATTCCAAAACCCTCTGGAAAGCACCATCAATTCCAATATCTTTTGATTTGTGCTATATTTATGCTAAGATAACTCAGCTCAGCCAAGGGCTTGCATTCTCCTGCCATACTGCTGTGTAAGCAGGGAGAGCAATCCAAGTTCTTTCTAACTAATCAGTTTTTATTGACAAGAAAAAAAAATGGCTGAATGAATTGTGGTCACATGCCATTATTGAGTGTTAGATCATAAACCACATAGAAGTATAAATTCCATTTTTTAATGCCAAGAAGCCTTGGGAATGTCAGCACACCCTAAAAAATGTACTGCTTAGAGCAACTCAATGTGAAAATATCTAATATGGAAGTTTGTATGGAATTGTTCCTTACATTTTTAACACTTTTCTCATGAAATGGCAATTAACTTAAAAATTGATGGATCATTTCAAATGATAGTGACATCACCTGTGTTAAGATGTTCTCTCAGGCAATAAACCAAAAAGCTTGAGTTTAGCATATACAATTTGAATATCTAATTGAAGGTGCTAAAATTCATACTTGTAGAATCATACAGTGGTTTGGGTTGGAAGGGACATTCAACATCATCTTATTCCAGGTCCCCTGCCATGGGCAGGGACTCTTCCCACTAGACCAAGTGGCTTAAGGCCCCATACAACCTGACTTTGAACACCTCCAGAGAGTGGGCATCCACAATCTCCCTTTGGAAACAGCTCCAGTGTCTCACTGCTGTCCTTCCAAGAATTTCTTCCTCATCTCCAGTCCAAATCTCCCTTCTTCCAGCTCAAAGCCATTGTCCCTCAGCCCATCACTACAAACCCTGGTAAAAAGAGGTTCCCCAGTTCTCCTGTAGGAGTACTGGATGCAGTGATCTAGGTGGGGGTCTCATGATACCAGAGTATAGGGCAGAATATTCTTCTCCACATTGACCATACTGTAACATAACAGAATCATAAAAGTTAGAAAATACCTCTAAGATTATCAAGTCTAAGCTGCTACCCAACATTTCCAGGACCACTAGAACATGTCCCAAACTACCACACATCTACTCATTTTTTAAAACACCTACAGGGGTGGTGATATCACCACCTCCCTGGGCAAAATTATGCTTTTAAGCACTTCCCCCACACACACACAGTGTTTTTTTGATCTAATTTTCCTGTCTCTGTTTGGAATAAAAAACAGAGTTCACATTTTTTTCTTACAAAAATCCTTCAGTGGCTATAATGTGTAATTCTGGGGTTTGGTGAAAACAGCACAACCTGGGTAACAGCGTTAATCACTGTTTGCTCAGTAAAATCATACACTGGTATTTTGTTCTCTGTAAACTATCAACAATGTACAGAAATTTAGGACATGAAAGTTCAACTTTTGCATCTTCTAGGTTTTTTTTTTTTTTTAATTCCAAATGAACTAATTCTGAATTAACAGAGATCTTTTCTCCTCCGATATTTTCTCCAATCAATATTTTCATCTCCTAATCTAGGGATTTGGACAAAATGACCTTTAAGAATCCCTTCCAACACAATGCAATCTGTGAAATTCAACTTTCTACTTTAGAAAAACTCTAGAAAATAATTTTTTTTCTTATACTTACTTTCAGTTAAATTAATTGCAACAACCAGAACCAGATTCATAGAATTGGTTTGGTTTGCAAAAGACCTCTAAGACCATCACATCCAATTGTTGACCTAACAATGTAATAATAATTAATTTTCATAATCATCACAATCATCATCCTCATCATAAGAATAATAGTATTTTACAAGTTTTATTTACTTGTATTTATGGAGAGTAGCTAACAAATCTTGGCAAATCTTTTCAGCTAACATGCAAAATCTCTACTTCTATGGGCTTTTTTACATTCTCTCTAGTGGCTGATCACCTTCTGTTCCTTTGGTAGGTTACTATTTCTGTAGACTCTGCATCTGTGCTACTTAGAGAAGGTTTCCTGCCTCTCAAGCAAACTCTGAGATGTGTCAGAATTGGAGCTGATTAGACAGAAGAGTGACACCGGAGAACATATTCTCCTCTAGCACAGTACTGAGGCTGACTAATCCTTTGGAATCTCTCCCCACATCTGGAATAACTCCTTTCTCCCATCTTTCACGTAAATTAATTCCAGATAAACCTTTACCTTCTCCAGCACCAGTTCTAAAACCTTGCAAGCTTTTACAAATGCAGTGAAGTAATAGTGAGGATGAAGTGTGATTTACTGGCAGCAGCATCTAAAAAGCCACAATAATTCTAGAGAGGGAAAAAAAAAAAGTAGAAAGGTAAATTTCTTCTTCTCTTTAGAGACAATACATAGAACCATGGAATTGCTTTGGTTGGAAAAGACTTCTAAAGATCATTGAGTCCAATACCTCCACGGCACTTAAACCATGTCCCAAATTGCCATGTCCACACATTTCTTGAACATCTCTAGGGATGGTAATTCCACCACCTCCCTGGGCAACCTCTTACTGGAAAGATTTCTTTTTCTTAAGATCTAACATAAACCTCTCCTGGCACAATTTCAAGCTGTTTCCTCTCTTTCTATCACCTGAGACTAGGGAGAAGAGACCAACCCTCACCTCACTTCAGCCTCCTGTTAGGGAGTTCTAAAGAGCAATGAGATCTTATCTCAGCCTCTTTTTTACAAGACTCAATCACCTCAGTTTTCTCAGCTACCTGTTCCTACCTGTACCTACCAGACCTGTTCTCCAGACCCGTTACCAGCTTAGTTGCCCTAAATTAATTAAAAATTAATTTTATTGTTGAAAAAAAAAAAAAGCAGCAACAATAAAATAAAAAAAACCAACAAAGTAGTTTTAATTACAAGGAAAAAACAAGGGATAAATGTTAAATGAACCCTTGGTCTGACTTACTGTACAGAAGCTGATTTGTATGAAATGATTCACTGTCAGTGCCTTGAAACCCAAAATTCTGACTAAGGGATGTGAAGCACTTTTCAATAATAATGACTTAATTTGAAATCTTTTTTTTTTTGCCATATAATTTGCATCACCTATAATTTCTGCACCTCTAACTCTTGTTGTAATCAAGCACAAATGCCTAGTGTCTTTACAACCCACATGACAACCAGCTAACATCATCATACAGCTTTTACACATCAAATTAGTTCTACCTCAGTGTTTCATAAAGATATTAGAATGAGATAGGTCACATTTTAGCTATTCTGCAACACAACTGGAGCTTTGTACAGCCTTCAATACATTTTTTTGTCATCCAGGGCCAGATGAGGGTGAGGCCAGCATGTGCTCAGGTGGCCAAGAAGGCCAACAGTATCCTAGCCAGGATCAGCAACAGCATAGCCAGAAAGAGCAGGGAAATTATTGTCTCCCTGTACTCAGCACTGGTGAGACCACATCCATCATTTGTTGCTAAGAAGAAGAGAATGACTCCCACCAGGCTCTGGCCTCCTTTCAGGGAGTTGTAGAGAGTAACAAGGTCTCCCTTCAGCCTCCTTTACTCTCAACCACACAACTCCATTTTGCTCATCTGCTCTTCCCAACGCCTGTTCTCCAGATCCTTCAGCAGACTCTTTGCCCTTTGCTGGAGTCATTCCAGGCCCTTAATGTCCTTCTCGGAGTAAGAGAGCCAACACTGATCCCAGTACTCATGGTGTGGTCTCCCCAGTGCTGACTACCTTAAGATATTAGGAAAAAACTCTTTCCTTCATGGGTGGTCAGGCATTGGAACAGATTGCCCAGGGAGGTGGTGAAGTCACCATTCCTGAAGGAGTTAATGAAATGTGTGGACATATCACTTCAGGACATAAATTAACGGCCATGATGTTCTTATGTTGACAGTTGGACTCAATGATCTTAGAGGTCTTTTCCAACCAAAAGAATTCTATGTTTCTATGATAGCAGCCCTGAAAGAAGCACGGAGAGGAGGCATCCAGGAGTGTCAATAATCAGACATTAACTGGGTGTCAACCATTATACCTTATGTGGGTGTCAATAATTAGGCCTTATCTTAAGCAAAAGTGCCTTTGCTTTCATCTTTAAGATCACATTAGCACACTGTGTTGACTAACCAGGGGTTATTAGTCCCAGATTTTGGAAGCATATGGAGCACATTTATCAGCAAAATCAGGCTACAGTTTTGCTTCATAAAGGAAGCAGAAAGCAGCTCTCATCAACTTCACCAATCTAGTACACACCTATGATAAATTTTATGCCAAATTTTGTCCAGATAGGAACACAAGAAACTCTTTTTCATAGACTTCTACACATACATAGAAGGACACTTCACTAGAGTATGAAGCTAATAGAATAACGGGAGTAAAATAAGCAGTGGAAGGAATACTGCATATGAGGAAACAGAGCAGAAGACCTTTGAAGATTAAAACCAAAAGACCTCCAACCTTAAGGTCAGCTGTAGCCTGAATGGTAATAATTTACCATTCTGGTAAATTCTGCAAGCTTTTTGCTTATTGTTCTAAACCCTTTAACATGCTTTTTTTTGTTGTTGTGGTTTCATAATAAACAATACCAACATACACACAATGATAAAGCTTTCTCAGAGGCAGATTCTTAGATTTTAAAAATTATGAATGAATAAATTTAGTCAATTTGTATCTTAGTTAGCCACTACAACACTGTCTGTAGTCTCAAAGTGAAGAAAAAAAAACTATCCTGGAAGAGAAAATCTGGATCTGTATTTTTAATTCAGCCCATTTCACTCTCAAAATGCAGGTGATTAAATTGTGCCAAAGCCAAATCAGTCTGATCTGAGGTACTATGCTGTAAAACATGTCAGGAGAAATTGCTGACAGTGATGTGATTATTGTCAGGTGTTCCTGCTCTCAACACCAGGAGCAAAGTTGGAACCACCTCTCTCGACAATGGTTAATGACTTTCAAAGTGTCAAGGCGAAGCTTTGAACCTTTAATGTTCATAGGCTACAATATACTGCTTCCTCCCTTGCCATAATGCATGGCCTAATCACAGAATGGTAGATCTTGAAAGAGACCCCCTGGATATTATCTGAGCATGGCCAACCAGGATGGGTTGCACAGGAATGCGTCCATATACATTTGGAATCTCTCAAGAGATGGAGACTCCACCACCTCTCTGGGCAGATTTTTTCAGTGCTTTACAACTCTCAAAGTAGAAAGTTGCTCCTCATTTAGATTCGATTTCCTATATTCAAGTTTGTACCTATTACCACTTGTCCTATGGCTGGACACCACTGAAAAAAAAAAACGTTCTCATCCTCCTGACACCCACCCTAGAAATACTCTTCAGCACTGATGAGATTACCCCTCAATCTTCTCTTCTCCAGGCTAAGAAAAACAAAACTAAAAAAAAAACCACCACAGCAGTTTCCTGAGTCTTTCCTCATAAGAGACATGTTCTAGTTTCCTCAGCATCTTTGTAGACTTTTGCTGTACCTTCTCAAGCAAATGCCTGTCCTTAGACTGTGGAGCCCAGAACTGGACCAAATATTCCATGTGTGGCCTCACCAGGACAGTGTAGTAGGAAGAAGAACCTCTCTCAACCCACTGGCCTTATTCTTCTTGATATACCCCAGGATGCTTTTTACCTTCTTGGCCACAAGGGCACATTGCTGGCTTATGGTCACCCTGTTCTCCAGCAGCATACCCAGGATTTTCTTCAGGGATGTGGTTTCCAGCAGGTCAGCCCCTCACCAGTACTAATGCAGGGGGTTATTCCTCCCCAGGTGTAATACTTCTAAGTTAATGGTGATTGAACAAGAGGTATTCTTAGTACAGAACTGTCATTTTTTCCTCTGGAGAACCAAAATAGATCAGCTGTGAAGCTGTGAAGCTTTGAATCAAGCAAACCAGACTCCTTAGATTAACCACAGTATCTCCTGAATTCATTGAGTCACATTTCCTTCAACTTTATGAAATCAAATATCACATTTCCAGAGCAGGAAAAACTCACACTCTTTTTTAATCAGGCATAAAAATATATACTGCTGCCTCAGTCCAAAACCCTCTTTTTCTTGTATGTGTCTGTCTTAGAATCTTCGCATAAAAGTTTATCAGACATAAACCGTTCTGTAAATATCAGGGAAAACACAAACTAAAAACCTAAAAGTTAAAAATAAAATTCCCCAACAGACACAGATGATTGCAACTCAAATTTAAAAACCAGAAAGGTTTCTAAACCTTCAAATAAATTTGGTTATTTCTATTAGGAAGAGTCAGGGAAAATTAGAGTTTTCAGATGATGAAGCAGGACCAACAGGTCTCTCACATGAGAGCCCACCGTAAGCATTGCATTCAATTCTGATGTATCCAGCACAAAAAAACACAAAAACATTTGAGCTTGTCCAGAGGAGGCCACAAAGATGATCAGAGGGCTGGAACACCTCTGTTATGGGGAGAAAGGGAGGCAGTTGCAGTTATTCAGTCTGGAGAAGGCTCTTGGGAGACCTCCTGATGACCTTCCAATACTTAAAGGGGGCAGGACTTTTTACAAGGGTTTGCAGCAATAGGAAGAGAGGCAATGGATTTGAAATGGAAGAGGGGAAATTTAGACTGGACAGCAGAAAAAATTTTCTGCCAGGAGGGCCACCAACATACTGGCCTCGATCAACAAGATCATGACTATCAGGACCAGGGAAGGGATTGTCCTCCTGGATTCAGTCCTGGGTTCAGTTTTGGGCCTCTCACTGCAAGAACATTGTGGAGCTGGAGCAGGTCCTGAGAACTGCAACAAAGCTGGGGAAGGGTCTGGAAAGCAGAGCTGGGGAGGAGCAGCTAAGGGACCCAGGGGATGTTTAGTGTGGAGAGAGGAAATTGAGGGGAGACTGCATAAGCCTCTACAACTCCCTGAAAGAATGTTGGAATGAGGTGGAGGTTGGGCTCTTCTACTTAGTATCAAGTGATAGGAGAGGAAATGACCTCAAGTTGCCCTGGGGGAGGTTTAGGCTGAATACGAGAAGAAACTTGTTGACTGAAAGGATTCTCCAAGCCTGGCACAGGCTGCTCAGGGAGGTAGGTGAATCCTCACCACCAGCGATGTTTCAAAGAGACAAAGATGTGGTGCTGAGGGTCATGGATTAGCCCCAGATTTGGTAGTTAGAGAATTGTTGGTCTGGATTATCTTAAAGGGCTTTTCCAACTTAAACGATCTGTGGATTTAACCACTTTTCAACCAAAATGATTCAACGATTCACAGCGTTCAAGGAACGTGTCACCATGGCATTTAGGGGTGGTGCTGGGTTGGTGGCTGGACTGAGTGACCTTAGAAGGCTTTTTCAACACAAACGATTTTATGGTAACACAACACTACTCACCCATGAGCTTTCATTTCAGCCATGTACTTCAGCTGATCATAAACAAGCATAAAGCAGCAACTAAACAGAGAGGAGCTCAGCCTAAATGTGGAGGCCCAGTCAGCAGCTGCAGGTGATGATAGAGTGACCATCAAGCCTATTCCTAACTAGCCAGGGGGCCACTAGGCCCCCCCAGCCTTTGTCCCCTTCACGCAGCATGTACTGTGGGGACTCACCAGTGACAATGGGAGGAGGATCTCTTTGCCCAGTTGGGCAAGCTTAGGGCTTCTGCCTTTCCTGGAGCTGATTATAAAGAGGAGTGGGCAGGGAGGGCAAAGTGGTCGCACCTGGGGTGGGAGGAGACTCCAACAGAGCTCAGGTGTCCTGTGTTTGGGGGATAAAAGGTGAAAATGAGGTATGGGGTGGGAAATGGGCAGATATGATGGAAAAGGGGAGGTAGTGCTGAAAGGAGGGAGATGGATGGGAAAGGAGGAGGAAGAGGAAAGGAAGGAGATGGAGGAAAATAGATAGAGAGGAAAGGAAGGACATGGGGTAGAAGGGAGGGGGTAATAAAAAATGAAAACTGGACTGTTAATAAAGAAAACAATTTAAAAAAAAAAAAATTAAAAAGGGTCCTGCTTTGGCAGGGGAGGTTGGATTGGATGATCTCTCAAGGTCCTTTCCAGCCCATAACATTCTGTGATTCTGTGACAGCCAGGGTGGTGAGACACTGGAACAGGTTGTGGATGTCCCCTCCGTGAAGGTGTTCAATGCTAGGATAGATGAGACCTTCAGCAACCTGGTCTAGTGGAAAGTGTTCTTGGCTATGGCAGGTGGTTGGAACTAGACGATCTTGAAAGTCCTTTCCAATCCAAACCATTTTATGATTCTCTGATATTTGATGAATTCAGTGTGCTGGGTTTCAAAATACCAGAATGGGTTTTAACTACACAATAGTGGTTTTTTTCCTCCAGTCCTATTTCTTATGTATGTGAACTTGAATTGCCTTTTCCAACTAGGAATTGTCATAACAAATCCCTCTACTCTTAAGTAAGCAGAAAAAAAGCCTCTCTTTGAAAGCTCTGGTTTCCTTTTATACTATGCACCCTCTACAGACATCCTCAAGGACATTCTTCTATGTCAGGAAGGAAGCAAAAAAGATACCATCACTCCAGAGATTCCTGTCATTCCAGATCAGGGACTGGAATGAAATGGTACCAGCATTTCTCCTGCTATCATCAGTTTCAGCGCAGTTTATTATTAATTTTTAATTACCTTTTGAGAACTGAGATATTTCTTCTGCTGAATTTCTTATGATATTACTTTTTTCTGTCGACAGATGGAAACTCTTACTATCAAAAGAACGTGAGGAATATTGTATTTTCTGCTTTTATGTTGGGTGAATCCTAATGCTTGACAAGTTAATGATCAGCTTTTCATGCTGGAAGCCCTGAATTCCATCAGCACTTTTGTATGTTCGGTGACAAGTCCAGCTTTTGCAAAACTGTCCAAAATAATTAGTGGAGTGTGTCCACTGATGTGCACAAGCCTCTGATAACAGTGTGCTAATGACCTGCATAAAAGTGGCCTCTCAAAATGTGCCTGGATCCCTGATGCAACATGAAAAAAAATCACAATGAATGAATGAGCATAATTTAACTCTTGGTTGGTTTGGTGTTCACCTTATTTCTAGAGTTTGTGCTAAAGGAAACCCAACAGCTCCACGGAGAATGCCCTAAGACTGCTGGTAGACAGCAAATTATCCATGTGCCAGCGCTGTGTCCTCACAGCCAAGAAGGAAAATGGTCTCCTGGAGTGCATGAAGAAAAGTGTGGCCAGCATGTCGAGGTGTTTAAAAGAAAGAGTGGATGTGGCACTTGAGTCTATGGTCTAGTGATTAAGGATGCTGGGATGAAAGTTGGATGGGATGATCCTGGTGTTCCTTTCCAACCATAGTGACTCATAGTGATTAGATGTTGTGCTGAGGGATTTGGTTTAGTCAAGGAGTTGTCAGTGTGAAACTAATGATTGTACTTGATGATCATGAAGGTCTTTTCCAATCTAAGAAATTCTGTGATTCTGTGAACTACTGGAGAGAGTCCAATGAAGAGCTACAAAAATGCTGAGAGGACAGGCACACCTCTGTGAATAGGAAAGGCTGAGAGACCTGGGTATGTTTAACCTGGAGAAGAGCAGTCTGTGAGGGGACTGTCTAATTGCTGATTGATATCTAAAGGATGGAGGTCATGAGAATGAGGCTGGGCTCTTTACATGGATGGCCAGTGCTAGGATAGGGGCACAAACTAGAACATAGGAGGCTCCATCTGAACACAGAAAAAAACTTGTCTGCTGTGAGAGTACTGGAGCTCTGGACAGGCTGCCCAGAGAGGTTGTGAATTTTCCTTCTCTGGAGGTATTCCAAACCTGCCTGCCTGCATTCATATGCAACCTGCTCTAGATGACCCTGCTTAAGCAGGGAGGTTGGACTAGATGATCTCCAGAGGTCCCTTCCAACCACCACCATGTTGTGACTCTTTAATAACATTTTAACTGTGTTGATATTCCTTTGCTGAGACAACACAGAGTGCACGTGCATCTCATTACATGTAACTGAAGAAGAAAAAAATCCAAACAACTTAGTCCAAAATTATTTCCCTTATAGTTCTTTCTTCCCTTATAGTTCTTAGAGAATCCCCCTTAACACAGGGACAGAGAAGTTAAAAATAAAAGATCATAGAATCGTTAAGATTAAAAAAGACTGCTAAGCTCATCAAGTCCAAACATCAATCCAACACCACTATGGCCATTAAACCATGTCCCCAAGTGCCATGTCCACACCTCCTTGGGCAGCCCGTTCCAATGCCTGACCACTCATGCAAGAAAGAAATTTCTAATCTCCAACTTAAACCTCTTCTGCTGCAACTTGAGGTCATTTGATGTTATCCTAGGATTGCTTTGTTAAACAATGTAAACTCAAAAAGTGATTCATTCTTGGTCTAAGGGTAATAAACAAAATCATTACTAGAGCAAGGGCAATATATGAGACCAAGGTGAAAAGGAAATAATTAATCACCTAAAGCTAGGAAACTCAAGGCTCAACTTTTTTTTCTGAATTATATCAACAGGTTAGAAGTCAGGAAAGCATTTGGCCTGGGAATATCAAATCGGAATATCAATGAGATCTAAGCAGCTGATTCTTTTAAAAATTCCAGACATCTTTGAGACCAAAGCATAGGAAGTTATCATACCTGTTCCTGGGTAGATCCCTCCTTCCACAGTTGAAAGGGAGATGTGGAACAGCATGATTACATTACATGGAGAGAAGAGAATATTTCCAAAGAACTTAAACACTTGGAAGCCAAAAAAAAAAAAAAAAAAAAAAAA
>VWZI01000484.1:338808-360533 GCA_013396835.1 Psilopogon haemacephalus
TCTCCTCTCCTCTCCTCTCCTCTCCTCTCCTGTTTTCTTTCTCTAAAATATTTATTTTAACCAGAGTCATCATTTGTTGTTTCTTTTCCCCTTATGAACTCAACTAGTGCCACAGCTCTAATACATTTTGCCTAACATGGGCATTTTAAACAAAAGTGTTGAAAAACATCATGCTCTGACTGTCAAAATCATTTGGGTTGATTCTTGCATTCTTCCTCACTCTGCATAATATCCTCCTTGCCCACTCTGCATAGTATCTTCCTGATTTCATTGTGGATAGATTCTGAGAAGAAATTATAACAGTCTGTCTGCTGCTCAGCTTTGAATTTATGATGAAATGCCCAAGAAATTCAGAAAACAAAATGAATCATTAACACTAGGATTAAAATTACCATCCCTTTAGATTTTTCATCCAAAATAAGCACTCCAGAGGCTGCTGAAGACTTTGAGCAACCTTGGCATGTATTTTAAAACATAATGTAGAGACTGCAATAAATGAAACTTCCCAAAAAAGCAATGCTCTTCTGTCCTCCCACTCTCTAACACCCCATTTAATTCCTAGTCATAAGACCCATGCACCTCCATCACACCTTCCCACGAGATATCCCACCCGTTGCTGCCTCCCTCAGAGCACACAGATGGACTTTGGAGCATTCCCAGAATGTCAACAGTTTACGGCTATTTTAGACCTTGGCAAGGAAAAGCATTCCAGAGGAAAAGTCCCTGGCAGAGGAATGCTTTGCCAGCAGCTCTGCACTCTTGTTTCAAAGAGGGGAATTGAGCTCGAGGGAATCTGCAGGTGTCAAAAGTGGCAATGTGAATGGTACAGACAAGTGCTGACCACAACTGAGATCAGCAGTTTTGTGCACGCACACACACACACGCACACACACACACTAATCTGACTGCTATGTCATTGACTCAAGATCATAGAATCATAGAAAGGTTCAGGTTGGAAGAGACCTTAAAGATTGCCTCGTTCCAGCCGCCCTGTGATTTAAATCACTGATCCTCATTTTATAGAATCATAGAATCATAGAATGGTTTATGTTGGAAGAGACCTCAAAGATCATTCTGTTCCAACCCCCTGCCATAGGCAAGGACACCTCCCACTAGAACAGGTCGCTTAAGGCCTCATCCAACCTGGCCTTGAACACCTCCAGGCAGGGAGCAGTTTTAAGCAGACCATAGATTCCAGTTTAATACGTGTTTACAACAGCAGTCAAAGCCCTACAGCTCAACTCGTTCCAGCACAGCTCAATGATAACTACTGTTTCAAAAATATTGGTTTCGTATTGGATCTGTAGAAAAATAACAGATTCACAGACTGCAAAGGCTTGCTAGGGACCCACGAAGATCATCCTGTGCAGCTTCCCTGTGGTGAGCAGGGACACTTCCAACTAGATCAAGCTGCCCAGGGCCATATCAAGCCTGATCTTGAATGCCTCCAGGGACCAAGCCTCAACTACACCCTGGGGCAAATACTGTTCCAGTATTTCACAACCCTCATTGTAAAGAAGTTCCCCTTGATATCCAACCTGAAGTTACCTTGATCCAGTTTCAAACCAATGCCCCTTGTCCTATCACTATAAAGCCTTCTAAACAGTCCTTCCCCAGCCTTTCTGTAGGTCCCCTTCAGATATTGAACTACATCTGTTAGGCACTCTCACAGCCTTCCCTTCTCCAGAGTGAACAGACTCAACTCTTTCAGCCTGTCCCCATAAGGCAGACGCTCCAGCCCTCTGAGATCATCTTCATGGCCCTACTCTAGACCTGCCCCAACAGGTCCATATCTCTCCTGTGTTGGGAGCCCCAGAGCTGGACACATTACTCCAGGAGAGGTCTCATGAGAGCAGAGCAGACTGGCAGAAGCCTCTCTCCTGATCAACTGGACACACTTCTTTTGGTGCAGCCCAGGATGCCATTGCTCATTGATTACTTGTGTCCAGATTCTCATCCACCAGCAACCCCAAGTCTGTTGTAGGGCTGCTCTCTATCTCATCATCCCTCAGCCTAGACTGATACTGAGGATTCAACCTGGGGAAGAGGAGGCTCAGGGGAGACCTTATTGCTCTCTACAACTACCTGAAAAGTAGTTATAGCCAAGTGGGGATTGGTCTCTTCTCACAGGCACTCAGTGACAGAACAAGAGGACACGGTCTCGAACTTGAAGAAGTTCTTCACAGAAAGAGTGATTGGGATTGGAATGGGCTGCCCAGGAAGGTAGTGGAGTCACCATCCCTAGAGGTGTTTAAGAGGAGGCTGGATGAGGCACTTAGTACCATGGTTTAGTTAATTAGAAGGGTTAGGTGATAGGTTGGACTTGATCCTAGAGGTCTTTTCCAACCTGGTTGATTCTGTGATTCCATGATTGCCCTGACCTAGGTGTGTAGGACCTTGCACTTTGCCTTATTTAACCTCATGAGATTCTCCTCAGCCCACCTCTCCAGCTTGTCAAGGTCCCTGTGGGTAACATCCCATTTTTCAGTCTTATAACCCTATATTTATAAGAATAGATCATCTGTACATAATTCAGAGAGTCCATGTAAAAAAGTTGCTCCTTCAATCAAAGTAATTCCCTGAAATCCAATTTTTTAGCACTGATCCATACTATGGATAAAAGACTACTCACAATTTTTGAGCTCTTTTCTACACTTAAGCATCATTTCACTGATGGAACTATGGACAGTAAACTGGAAAAGGTGACATTCCCTAAGCCTCTCAATTTTGCTTGGTACTTAGCCAAGAAAAAAAGAGAAAAAAAAATGTCCAACATCTATGGTGATTGTGAAAGATCATCTGCAATAATGCTTTTAGACATCTTGGTTTCCCTTTGGTTTCATTACAGTGGAGAAATTTTGCGTTAAAGTTCAATCCTATCAAATACTGAGTTTGGTCACAAAGATTTTTTTTTAGTTTTTTTAAGAGGAATGGGGAAAAAAAAATAAATTATCAACTGACTAGAGAAAAGCATATCTTTTTGTGGTAGATCTGTTTGGAGTACTATGACAAGAGTTCACTCTGCAAAGTTAATGAAGAGACTTGCCTGGCTGAAATGGTGGAATTTGCATGAATACAAGTAAAAGACATATATTAGAATCATAGAATTGTTAGGGTTGGAAGGGACCTCGAGGATCATCTAGTTCCAAACACGCTGCTATGGGCAGGGGCACCTCACACTAGGTCAGGTTGCTCAGAGCCACATCCAGCCTGGCTTTAAGGACTTCCAGGGATGGGGCTTCAACCACCTCCCTGGGCGGCCTGTTTCAGTGTCTCACCACCCTCATGATGAAGAACTTCTTCCTAACATCCAATCTGAATCTTCCCACTTCTAATTTTTCTCCATTCCCCCTACTCTTACCACAGCCTGACATCCTAAAAAGTCCCTCACCAGTTGGATATAGAAATACAAAGTATAAGACTTATATGTTTTTTCCTTCACAAGTTAGAATAGAATAGAATAGAATAGAATAGAATAGAATAGAATAGAATAGAATAGAATAGAATAGAATAGAATAGAATAGAATAGAATAGAATAGAATAGAATAGAATAGAATAGAATAGAATAGAATAGAATAGAATAGCATAAGCCAGGTTGGAAGAGACCTCCAAGATCATCCAGTCCAACTTACCACCCAGCCCTATCCAATGGCACCAAGACATGATATAACACTGGTTTTTTTTCACTTTTTCTTTTCCAGTTTTGTATTAATTTCGCTGTTCTTCAATTCCTTTTGATGAGGAATTAAATAAAATTCAGTTTTACCAACATTTTAATGTCTTTAATTTAGTCTACTTCCCAGGTGCAATTGAATTACTTTCTTGGGTTCAATTCATTGAACATTTGTTAATAAAACAATAATAATCGTATCTTATGAATTAATCAGAAATAACTAGAAAATGGTTCAAGTTTAAGGAAACATTAATTAATGTATCAAGAAAATAAATTTTCATATGTTCAATTTCTGTTTTTTTTTCACTTGTTTAGCTGTAGGAGTAATTGCTAATTTTAGCTAATTCTAATATATCAATAAAATTTTGGTGTATCAGTTCACAGATAAGAGTCATTAAAAAAAAAAAAGATATTTGGAAATAGACTGTGAAGAAAATAGCAGTAGCTGAAGAATTCTGAGTTAATGATCTTAAAGCTTCTTCACAGTGAGGGTAGTGAGACACTGGAATGGGTTGCCCAGGGAGGTTGTGGCAGCTCCCTCCCTGGAGGTGTTCAAGGCCAGGCTGGATGAGGTCTGGAGCGTCCTGATCTAGTGGGAGGTGTCCCTGCCTATGATGGGGGGTTGGAACTGGATGATCTTTGAGGTCTCTTCCAACCTAAACCATTCTATGATGCTATGATTAATATAAAATAATATTTTCAAACAAAGCTGCCCCCACCTCCCGCCCATAAATATTGCTGGTTTTAATTCCCTTTAAATTGTCTGTATCGATAACAGCTGCTGGCTTTTCTTTTCAGCATATTTAAGAAGCTTGGCCTTTTAAATATTAAATGTACATCCTTCCAAAGCTTTCAAAAAAACTCAAAGCACACAGAGGTGAAACAAACAAAGCCAAAAGTTAGCGTATCATTTAAAAGTTATCCACTTCTTCTTCTTCCTGATAAACACAATTGATCATCAGCCTTCAAAAAATGTGCTGGCTAATGAATAAGCTGACTTTAATTACCCTCCTACTCCGCATGCCTGTCTCTTCTGGATACTAATATCAACCCAGACAGTCCCACAATGACTCTCTGCCTACGTTGGAAGCTCGAAGAGCATAAATTTTCATTGCAAGCAACTTCCAACACTTTGTTTATATCTAAAGCCACCTAATCAAGATGAATGTAAAGGCTCCTCTGGGGTTTTATTTTTTTTTTCTTTCCATGGCTCCAGGGACACCTTCTAGGACATTCCTGTACTTGAAGAGGCCTATGAGGAAGCTGGGGAGGGACTTTTTACAAGGGCTTGTGGTGATAGGACAGGAGGCAAAGGCTCTGAGCTGGAAGAGAGGACATTTAGACTGGAAATTAGGAAGAGATTTTTTTTTACTGTGAGGGTGGTGAGGCACTGGAACAGGTTGCCTACAGAGGTCATGGATGGCTCCTCCTAGGAGGTGTTCAAAGCCATTTTGGATGACACTTTGAGCAACATGGTCTACTCAAAGGTGCCCTTGCCCATGGCAGGGGGATTGAAACAATGTGATCTTGAAGGTCCCTTCCAACCTGAACCATTCTATGATTTTTTTTTTCCTACTCATCTTTCTTCCCCACAAAATTTCCTGGTCTTACTTGAAGAATTCTACAGACTCCCACTGAACATTTACACAACATTTAGAAAGCACCAGAAGGCTTTCTTTCTCTGCCTGCCTGCTTCTGCAATATAGATGGCATTGAATTCCAGTTTCAACACCTTAAAGATTTTATATTTATGTCAAGTAGCCCAGAACATTCCAGTGTGCTGAGGCAGATGAACCCAGTGTGCCTCAAGTATGTCAGATATAATCAGCTCCAAGAAGCACTGAAGTAAAACACCAAGAGCTTTTACTTTTTTTTCCCCCCTTTTTTCTTTGAAGTCTCTTTTTAAACAGAACCATCAAAACAGGCACATTAATCAGGCTAGCATTATGATTAGTGGTATAAGTAGACAGATAATACAACCCAGGATGGCACATGAATGCCACAACAAAATAATTCACCTCTCACTCTTGCCACCTGCAGAGACCAGGCACAATTTTCACAGGACACTGGGAATTTGAACATTTCCAGTCATAACTATTGATTTTATGCTTGAGTTCTAATTCAAGCAATGGAAAGACAACCACCTCTATTGTCTAAGAGCTAAACTTAGAATCATAGAATCATAGAACAGTTTAGGTTGGAAGAGTCCCCAAAGATCATCCAGTTCCAACCCCCCTGTGCCATAGGCAGGGACACTTCCCACTAGATCAGGTCGCTCGAGACCTCATCCAGCCTGGCCTTGAACATCTCCAGGGAGGGAGCAGCCACAACCTCCCTGGGCAACCCGTTCCAGTGTCACTACTAAGAAGACCCCACTGTGATTTGTTCAGTTCCATATGTCCACCATTCACACGATCAGTACACAAGAGCTACACACACACAGAGTATTACTCTGCTCTAACTGGGATAACATCAGAAGGTCTAGAAGGGCTTGTAGTGATAGGACAAGGGGTGATGGTTTTCAGCTGGGGCAGTGTAGGTGTAGGTTGGACATTAGGAAGAAGTTCTTTCCTATGAGGGTGAAGAAACACTAGATCATGTTACACAGGGCAGTGATGAAAGGTCTATCCTTGTACACATTCAAGGTCAGGCTTGATGAGGCTTTGAGCAACCTTACCTAGTTGCAGATGTCCCTGCTTATTGTGAGGGGGTTGCACTAGATGAAATCTAGAGGTCCCTTCCAACTCAGTGCAATCTATGATTTTACAATTGTATACCAAGGTACTCAGCCAACCCTGCCTCTCCCAAATTAAACCAATCCAAGAGTAACAACACAAATGAACATCTGAAATAACAACCAATTTTATAGATCGACAGAACTTACAGAGCAAGGAGAGAGACACAGAAGCAAAATGGAAAGTGTAATGCTGATTGCACAAATCATCTTTCACACAACTATTTTACATCACTTGGATTTAATGTTTTGGCCTTTGATATGCTTTAAGATTAAAAAAAGAAAAACAGAGCTATTAAAGGGACTCCTTCAAATGTTCAGTGACTTCAAAATGTAGTGAAAAACATACTAATAATTTGTCTTTATTGCTTTGCTTACTCCTATGTTAGATCTCTTTGGACTAGAATCATTGAATCATGGACTTTTAACCCTGACAGGGTCAATCATAACCCATAGATATGCAGTAACTACCAAGCAGCCACTTTGCTGCTGAGGATCCTGCAAAAGATCAACTCAGAAACTTGTTACTCCCCTTCCTTTGCATTTTCTTTTGTACAACACAATGGTGAAAAGCACTAAAAAACACAGTATATTTTTTTCTGTATTAAAAAAAAAAAAAGTATTACCACAATCTGAGTTTCTAAATATCCCTCTGCTTCTTCCTTCAGGCCTACAAATTAGTTAAAATGGAAAATGAAAATGCCTAATGGTTTTGTTTAAGTAACACAAAGCAAAGAACATACCTCAAATTCTAATGTGTGTAAGTATGCAGATTATTCACGCATATATATTGCTGAACTTTCTATTTTCACTTTATAAATGCATTCTCTAAAGAGAGAACTTTGGTTTTGTAGGGCTAGAAATAGTCTTCATTTCAGAGCAATAGTATCTTCACCATTGTAACAATAAAGCTCTTCCATTTTATAAGGTTGTTAAGGGTCAGGGCTGGGCCAGCCACTAAACGAGTGACAGATGATCTCTATGAACCCCTCTGCCTTCCCAAAGGGAAGAGAAAGGGAATAAGGGAGAGAAACTGATAGTCTGGGAAAGGAAAATGAAAGTACATCAATGAAAATAATAAAACCAAAATTAAATAGACCAAATAAATATAAACTAATCTGGAACCCAACTCCCAATGGCAATTAGTCACCATCACCACTGAGAAGAAAAGCCACGAATCTGGTGACACCCTAGCTTTACACCAAACATGTCATCCAGGGGATGAAATCTCTTGTGGCTCAGTTGAGTGTCACCTGTCCTGCTCATTTCTTCCTCCCCGTGTAATTTCTAACTTCTTGAAGCCCAACATGTTACAGACTTTTGCCTGCATCCCAACCCTTGGCAATAACTCTCCCCATCAGGTTGTCACTACTAGAACTGTGCAAACCTTCCCTGAGATGCAGAAAGTGCAACAGTGGGTTTGCTAGCACTGGGCAATTTTTTCCAGTGTTCCACCATGCTCAGAGTAAAAAACTTTGATAATTGGGGAGTTTGATAATAAGAAGAGACCTACACCAAACTAGCTCTAATCTCCCAGTAAGCAGGGACATCCCCGGATAATCTGATTGAAGAAAATATTAAAGAATGGAAGATAAGAATAAACCAATAATGATTCTGTGATTATTTTAATAAGTATCCACATTTTTTACTTTTAAAAAAGTTCCTAATTTACTAAACTGAAAAGACGTTCCCTAATATCTTTTACTAGTACTCAGTGGTACCTCGCTTCAACGTGAAGCAATTTTATTGTCATCCTGGTGGTACCAGGCTGTCAGCAAAAGTCTGGCGTAATGGATTGTAATCATTTTGCACAGAGGAAGGACAGGTCTAGCAGAAAATATTTAATTCCAGGTGATAGCTCCTGCAGAGTCAGTAAAGGGCACATGCTAATAAGGAAACTGCAGAAAGGCATCAGTGATGACACACTCGCTGCAAACAGCCAGCTCAGCAGATCTTGTGCAGCTAATAGAACCATTACTGCCTCATGTCAAGCCATGAAAAATACCAAAGGACAGAGTCATCACAGCAAAAAGAGAAACAAAGCTCTGGTATACTATGACTGGAAAAGCTTTACAGACAGAACAATGTTAGGATGATTCTGTTATCAAATGCACTAATATCCCAAAACGCTTACTCAGTGGTAAGTACCATTTCCCCCTTTTTTAATTTGCTCATAGCTCTGCCATTCATTGTATTAATTTCCAGTTTGAAAGTCATTTCCCACCAAGGCATCTGTTGTCTTCTGCTGACAACAGTGGGTTTGCTTTTGCTTTTCTTTTTTTAACTTAGAGTTTGTGATAGAGCCCATGAGTAAAGCATAAAGCACTACAAATGATGACTACCAGGCAGGAAACGCATCCAGATGCTTTTATAGAGAATTAATTTTCCAGGCTCTGATTAAAGGCTTCTGTTACAACTGTGTTGGTCAGCTTCTCTCTTTCAGAAACTGGGACTCTGTCCAGATACAGTAAAATATTCTTCCTATTATTGGATATTACAAAGAATTTCTCTCCTGCAAGTGTTGTCAGGCCCTGGAACAGGCTGCCCAGGGAGGTAGTAGAGTCGCCATCCCTGGAAATGTTCAAGAAATACATGGACATGGCTCTTTGAGACATGATTAAATGGTTGTGGAGGTGTTGGCTAGAATGTTGGGCTTGATGATTTTAGAGGCCTTTCTAAATTTAATGATTCTATGAATCTATATAATCTTCATAGCATGCCTGTGTTATGCCAAGAACAACTTTAGCTGATCATATTCTACAGATAAAAATCTGTCACTAGCTCATGCAGCATTTTCATTTAGGAATGCTGCTCAACAAAATGTCAGCACTAAACTCCAAGTAAGAGGAAAAGATTTAATATATCCATGGGATATGCATTGCATCATCATCTCGAGAACTCACTGGAAAAAGAAAACCTTTACAGATATTTTCACAGAATCACAGAAACACCTGGCGGGGAAAGACCTTAAGCTCATCATTAAGTCCAGCCATGACTGAACATCTCCCTGTACACAGTTCCTAGACCATGTGCCTAAGATACTCATCTAAATGTCTTTTCACAGAATCCCATGTATTTTGAACACCATCAGGGACATTGACTCCACCACCACCCTGGGCAGCCTGTTCCAATGCCTGACCACTCTTTCAGGAAAGATTTTTTTCCTAATATCCAGCCTAAACCTCCCTGGTGCAAGTTGAAGCCATTTCCTATCATTCTATCACTTGTTACTAGGGAGAAGAGACTAATATCTATCTCTTTATAATCTCATTTGAGGAAGTTGTGGAGAATGAGGTCTGCCTTCAGCCTCATCTTCTCCAGAATATCAGAGAACAGCTCAGAAACCTTGGAAACATCTTAAATAGTCCTCTGCAATCCACAGTTTACAGTCTTTCTTCTCCTTTTACATTATTCAGTAAGCATTTTCATAGGACATTCCTGGATATTGAATCTCTGTCCACTTCCTGCCCATCTTCAACCCCTCAGAAAAATAAAACCAATACAAGAAAGAAGTCATAGAATCATAGACTTTTTTTCAGTTAAAAAAGACCTCCAAGATGACCAGGTCCAACCATCCACATAAGACCACATCACTGTACACTAATGTGCTTCATTTATCAGGAAGATTAATTGTATTTGGGGACAATGATTACATCCAAATCTCATTTGTAAGGAAAAAGAGGGCAAGCATATTTTCAAAGAGCTTGGTCACTCATGTCTATGGGCATTCTTTACCATGTACAGGTTTTTGTCCTAAGTAAGCCTCATGTAATTACTTTCAACCTGGCTCAGACTACCAAATGGTTGAAATCAAAGAGTTGTGTGTAAGAAACAACATTTAATCCCTTTGCTTAGTGATTTCCACTGCTATAAAGATTCCTTTTAGAATCAGGGAGCAGCCCTGCAATCTGTAGTCACACAAGAAACCTTTTTTTCTGGCATGAATAGACCCATTAAGTCAATGGGGCTACTCATGTGAACACAGGTTGATGTAAAAAGACCACTGGTGCTGAGGCTGCACACTTTTGTGTGGCCTTGCATTTTATAGATGCACATGAAGGATGATATATGGAATATGGTGCTCTGATTTTAGTATGTTAATCATATTTCATATTATTTCTCATAAAAAAACCCTCCATGGTATGCCAGACTTCCACTCGTTCCTTATCTTTAAATCCATTAACTGATATCACAGAAGCAGATGCTTTTCACTCCAGACATAATTGCAATACAAGAGTAATTAACAGACACTGTACATGGAGTCTTTCTTCCTTTGAACTTCCCTATTGAAGAGTTTTCTTTGCAATAAAGCTTTATCAAACTCTTCCTAATCAATATAATCATTCCATTAATTCTCACGGGATTAATCTACTCATGTTTTGGTGAGTGAAGTTCTGACCCAGCAGTGCTCACTAAAAAAATAAGGTAAATTAAATATTTATTTCCCATAGTTTGTGTCAGCTAAAGAGAAAATCCAGCTGCC
This sequence comes from Psilopogon haemacephalus, assembly GCA_013396835.1. Taxonomy (NCBI): domain Eukaryota; kingdom Metazoa; phylum Chordata; class Aves; order Piciformes; family Megalaimidae; genus Psilopogon; species Psilopogon haemacephalus. The sequence goes on from VWZI01000484.1 coordinate 349,699, forward strand.
AGAGGACATTAGAAAGATTACAGAATCATAAGGGTCAGAAAAGATCATTGAATCCATCCATTGTAAGACCATCCAGTTCAGCTATAAACCCAAAATCACTATGCCCACTAAATCACATCCCAAAGTGCCACCTCTACATGTTTCTTGAACACCTCCAGCTATGGTGACTCCAGAACCTCATGGCCAGCCTGTTCCAATGACTAACCACTCTTTCAGGAAATATTTTTTTTTCCTAATATCCAAACTAAACTTCCCCTGGTCCAACTTAATGCCATTTCCTCTCATGCTGTCACTTGATAGTAAGGAAAAGAAACCAATACCCACCTCACTCCAAACTCTGTTCAGGCAGCTGTAGAGAGCAATGAGCTCTCCACTCAGCTTCTTTTTTTCTCCAGACTAAACAAACCCAGTTTCCTCAGCTGCTCCTCACCATCCCTCTTCTCCAGACCCTTCATCAACTTTGTTGCCTGATACTAGATAGAGGAGACCAACATCCACTTCACTCTAACCCTAAGATACTGCTCTTCCCATCATTACCACATCATATTTTCTCCTCACCAGAGATATTTTCCATTATAACTGGTATATACACAGGGTAAACATTGTTGGTGCCATCTGCCAAAACGTGGAGCATGAAGACAGCCTGCCTGTGGTCCTCCAGCCTGTGGATGCAGGAAAAAACAACAACAACAACAAAAACCCCAGAAGTTGCCATCTGTTCCTTTTGTCCTTCTCTGCATGTCGATTACAGAGCAAAAGGAGAGAGCAAATCTCGCCGCCTCTGGAAAATCTTGTCAGACTATAAAAAAAAAAAAAGACTCTGACAATTTATTGCCACTTTTGCAGCACCAGCAGCTGTGTGCTGGGAATGAGCTCTGCCACTCTAAAAAGTCAAAGTCCTTCAGTGAGATTTAACTGGCACTTCAGCATGATATTGACTGACTGTACACATAGACCATGAGATGGTTTGGGTTGGAAGGGGCTTTAAAGATCTTGTAGTTCCAACCTTCCAGCCATGGGCAGGGACATCCCCTACTAGACAAGTTTGCTCAAGGTCCCACCCAACCTGGTTTTGAACACTTCCAGACTTGCAGTCTCCACCTCTGAGCAACCTGTTACAGTGTCTCTCTAGTCTCATGGGGAAGAATATCTTCCTCATGTCTCATCTCAATCTTGCTTCTTCCAGTCAGAAGTAACTACCCCTTGTTCTATTTTCATAATAGATTTGGGAAGAAAAAAAAAAATAAGGGTTGGGGATTTTTAAAAATCAAAATCAGAACTATCATATTTTTTAATCTCTAAGTGACTGGATGTATAAGGCTGAAGCAATTTATCACCATTTTAAGTCAGCCTCTGAGAAACTATTTCAGGGCTCCATTTTAGACTGCATATTAGGAAAAATTGCTGGTGGTGAGCTTTGTTGTACACCTGCACTTCCAGGTCATTCTCCACAGAGCTACTTTCCAGCAGGTCAATCCCTCATCTGTACTGGTGTAGCAGATTGGTGCTTCTCATGCACAGGTCCTTAAATTTGCCCTTTCTGAACTGCATGAGGTTCACCTCTCCCCGAGGTTGCATCAGGGAGGGGTTAGGCTGGATATTAAAAGAAACCTCTTGGCCAAAAGAGTAGTTCAGACATTGTAACGGACTTTTCAAGGAGGTGGTGGAGTTGCCATCCCTGGAGGTGCTTAAGAATTATGCCCAACTCTCCAGCCTGTCCAGGTCTGGCAGAATGGCAGCACAATTTGATGGGGTGTCAGCCACTCCTCCCAGTTTTGCATCATCAGCAAACTGCCCGAGGGTTCACACTGTTCCAACCAGCTCCTTGGTGAAGATGTTGAACAAAACTGGACCCAGTACTGAACCCTAGGAAACACCTTTAGCCACAGATCTTCAGCTAGACCCTGCAACACCTATGTTTACACTGTGTAAGTACAGTATAGAGAATGTGATGCTCCTATAAAGAATTATTAACCATCAGAAAATCTGTATAAAAATCAGTCCATATCCAACCTCCATTAAGACCTGAATCATAAATAACTCCACCCATAGCCTTATCTTTATTCTCCAATTTTGCAGCCATAGAGAAAGCTGAGCACAATAAAGCCTGTTGTGAAGACATTGTGGTTGTCATGTTACATTGTGTTATTATAACATTAAATGCTTCCTACAATGAGCCAGATGAGAGAGAACAGGAAATGGTCCCTCCAGACAGTTAAAATGTACAAACTTCACTTTTCATTTCAGGGGAAAAAGAATCTTTCCTGCTTTCCTGTAAAACAGCATTTCACTCACGCTTGCTGAAGGCTTGCAAGTAGCTGCTATTTCAGAGTATACAACAAAGAACAGCAGCACCTCAAAGCAAGGGCCAGAAGAACAAATGTCATGAGGCAAATATTCTCCCTCACCATTATGAAAGACCTTTGAAAGAAGATAGCTCTTAATTAGTAAAAAAATTCTCCTTCTCCCACTCAGGTGGGATCATTGATCTCCTCAAAGGTAGGAAGGCTCTGCAAGGTGGTCTGGCCAGGTTGGATCAAAGGGCTGAGGTCATTTATATGAGGTTTAATGTGGCCAAGTGATTAGTACTGCAGTTGGGTCACAAAAACCCCATGAATGCTTCAGGTGTAGGACAGAGTGGCTGGAACCTGCCCAGCAGAGAAAGACCTGGGGGTGTTGATGAACAGCTGGCTGAAGATGACTCACCGTGTGCCCAAGAGCCCAAGAAATCCAACAACATCCTGTCCTCAATCAGGAATAACATGACCAGGACTTGAGATGGGATTGTCCCACTGGACTCAGAACAGCTGAGGACACACCTTGAGTTCTGGATTCAGTTTTGGGGCCCTTGCTCCAAGAATGCTATTGAGGGGCTAGAGCATGTCCAGAGAAGGATAAGGAAGCTGGTGAACAGCTGGACAAGGAAATGGAGAAGAGTTCTGCTGATGAGCAGCTGAGGGAACTGGGGCTGTTTAGTCTGGAGAAAGGGAGGATGAGGGAAGACTTCAGTGCACTTTACAGATCACCAAAAGGAGGTTGGATTGAGGTGGGTGTGGGTCTATTCTCATTAGTAACAGGGAATAGAATGAGAGAAAATGACTGAAATTGTATCAGAGAAGGGTTTTAGATTGGATATTAGGAAAAATTTCTTTCCCGCAAGAGTGGTCAGGTATTGAAACAGGCTGCCCATAGAGGTGATGGAATCATGATCTTTGAAGGTGTTCAAGAAATGTGTAGACATGGCACTTTGTGACAAGTTTTAGTGGCCATGGTGGAATTAGATTGGTGGTTTAGTCGGTGATCTTAGAGGTGTTTTTTTTAACCAAAACTATTTTATGATTCTATCACAACAATAACAACAAAACTCTCCATCAGGATATTTATCTTTCCAAATGTTGGAGCTGCTAGCAGAAATAAGTAATAAGTAGCTTAGATAAACAGATTTCCATTTAATCCTGCTGTTATGTCTAAGAATCATAGAATTGTTAAGGTTGGAAAAGACCTCTAAGACCATTGAGTCCAACCATAAACTTAACACCATTAAGGCCATTAAAACACATCCTGAAGTGCCATGTCCTCAGTTTTCTATGATGATTCATTCCAAGTTAGCTTATCCAAAATTACTTAAACCCCTTGGTTGACTTTTGTAATACAGACATAACATTCTTCACAATCAAGATCATATGATTACATATTCATTCAAAACTGGTCGTGTTCTCATCATGACTCTATGCCCTGTAGAAGGGTATGGAGAAGAGGCGGTGTCAAAGGTGGACTTAAGGGTATGGAAAAGAGGCAATGTCAAAGATGGAGTTAAAGTAGGAAAGATAGTGTGGACCTGCAATCTGTGAAAGCAGAATGATGATGTGACATTTAAGGCACGGGAAGGCATAAGAACTCTCTCTTCAGCCAAGTCACCCTGGGAATTAATAAAAATATAAGGTGAGTATAGGCTTGCTTAGCTTCCCACTTCTGTGCAAATATATCTTTATGTGTCCTTGTCACTGTATTGCTCATGCATACCTCATTTTCACTTCAACAGTGATGAATGAAGGTAACATCACAGACTTGCTGACTAGCATTTGATCTCCTTTAAAACTGGGAAATGGAACCCCAGAGAAGAGAAGCCCCTGGGGAGACCTACTAGCAACCTTCCAGGAGGCTGCAAAAAGGCTAGAGGGGGATTGCTTGCAAAGGTCTGTAGTGATAGGATGAGAGGCAACAGTTTTAAATTAGAGAAGAGGAGATTTAGACTGGATGTTAGGAAGCAAAAGTTGATGGTATACTGGAGCAGGTTACCCAGGGAGGTAGCTGAGGACCCATTCCTGGAGATATTTAGTCAGGCTTGACAAGGCTCTGAGCAACCTGATCTAGTGGAGGATATGCCTTCTTCCACTGAGGTGGGAGGGTCTAAATGACAGGATCACAGAATGGTCTGGATTGGAAGGGACTTCCTAATGTTGGATTCCCTTCCAACCCAAAAAATTCTATGATTCTATGATTGTACCACATTCCTTTGCAGATCTAAGGAGGGTGTATCAGGTGGTTGTGTAGGTGAACAACCCACTTGCAGGTGCTGGTATCTCAGAGGGAATGTGTGCACTAAGAATCATCCAGTGATCAATGATAGTCAGAGGACACTCCTGATGTCCTGAACAAGTAAAACTGAAATTAAAATGATCATGGTTCATGCAAAGAAGTTTATAATAAATGTGAGAAGTATCTCACAAAGTGCAATTTAGATCTTTGGTCATCAAGGGAGATTTTCTGAAATTTTAACAATTTTCCTTTGAAAAACAAAGACTCTGTAACCCATATTGAACTTATTTATTCATAGAACAGAACTTCTTCCTTCACTTAACTCTGGGGACATACGACTGCAGATGAATCATTTAATTTGTCCTTGTTAAAAAAAAATATAAAAGCTTAGAATTCTATTTTTACTTTCCCTATTTAAATTACATCTTAGCATTGTGAAACTCTCAGATAACCACTAAATAGAAACATGCTCTCCATCCCCACATCATCATCAGGCCATGACAGTTCCAAATATATATCACTGAATCAACATCCTGATAAAATGAACTTAGGGAGTCATAGAATCAAGGAATCATTTTCTTTGGAAAAGACTTTTAAGGTCATCACGTCCAACCATTATCTAACTGTGCCAAGTCTGGTGCTAAACAACATCCCTCAGCACCATATCTCTGCCTCTTTGAAACATAGCCAGGGATGGGGATTCAGCCACCTCCCTGGGCAACCTGTTCCAGTGTCTGAGCACCCTTTCATTGACAAGTTTCTTCAGAGATCCAAACTAAACCTTTCCTGGTGCAACTTGAGGCCTTCTCCTCTCATTCTATCACTTGTTACTAGGGAGAAGAAGACCAATCCCCAGCTAAATCCAACCTCCTTTCAGGGAGTTGTATAGAGCAATGAGGTCTCTTCTCAGCCTCCTTTTCTCCAGTCTAAACAACCCCACTTCCCTCAGCTGCTCCTCACTAGACCTGTCCTCCAACCTTCACCAGGGTCCTTTGTTGCCAGGCCCTAGAACAGACTGTCCAGGGCAGTAGTGGAGTACCCATCAACCCCGGAGGGAATTCAAAGCTATGGAGGTGTGATGCTGAGGGGCATGGTTTAGTGGTGACCTGGCAGTGGTGGGTTAACTGCACTCAAATGATCTTAAAGGTCTTTTCTAACCAAAACAATTCTATGATGATTCTACATAAATGCATAAATGCTCAGGCAGTAAGAGACCTTGGAATGGATTCGGGAGGAAAAAAAAAAACAAAACAAAAAAAAAAACCTGAATGTCAGAATTAATTACAACTTTTTAGGTTTTTTTCTTCCCACTTTCAGAACAGCAGGATGGTTTCTGCATCTTCTGAAACAGCAGACAACTGCATTTATATAACCTGTCACAGAGAGGATTACCTCGCTTCTGAGGGAGCCACACATCCAAAGTGCTGCAGAGCAACATTATTCAGCAGCAGAACAAATCTTGATTTCAGGCAAGAACTGTCAACCTTTCTCACAACAGGGAATCATGTCACCAGTTGAAAGATGCACAACAGGGTGATCGCTGCTCTTCCCAGTGTGTTGTTTCATAGTGCAGGCTGCATGAAAAAAACCAAAAACCTCAAATGTCCTTATGACAGGGATACCCTGATCTCCATTCTGTGTCAAATGAGACATGTGTAGCACATCATTTTGACTGAAGTATGCATGGGCATGGAGAAGGGTGTTGGCACTCCATGAAAGGCTCTGTAATACTGTAAAGCAATAGCCTCGTTTTACAGGAAACTCGTCCCCCACAGGGAACATAACAAGTTTGCTGCAAATGCCTGTCAAAAAAAAACCCCAAAAAAATACTAAAAAGATCATAAAATGCTTTGGGTTGCAAAACACCTTCAAGATCATCAAATTTCAAGCCCTCTGCCATGGACAGGGACACATTCCACTACACTGGTTTGCTCAAAACCCCATACAACCTGGCCTTGAACACCTGCAAGAGAGAGCATCCTCAGCATACCCTGAACAATCTGTTCCAGTATCTCACCACCCTCACTGGAAAGAATTTCTTTCTAGTTCCCAGTCTAAATCTCCCTTTTTCCAGTTTAAATCCATTGTTCTGTCATTCTGTTAACACAAGCTCTTGTAAGAGTCATTTGTAGGACCTTCAGGGACTGGAAGGCTTCTCTGGAGCCTTCTCTTCTCCAGGTTGAACAGTCCCAACTCTTAGCCTGGCCCCATATGGGAGGTGCTTCAGTCCTCTAATCATCTTTGTGGCCTGCTCTGGACTTGTTCCAAGAGTTCCATGTCCTACTTGTGTTGGGGGCCACAGAACTGCATATTTGTGATTCTTTCATGAGGAATGTATAGACAAGCTGAATACAACTGAAATTAGAACTTGGATCTGTCTTAAATACTTTTACCTCTGTTCTTTCCACATAATCTTGCTGTAAGTAAAGTTCAGATATGTGATTTTTAGTTTTGCTTTTAGCACTTCAGAAATGTCAAACCTAAGGAAAATGCCCAGTGAAGATCCTCCCCACACGTGTGGGATGCACACTCAGCTTGTCCTTCATCTTAGTCACTCACTCTGTTTGAAGTTGTCCTCCCAAATCCTTCCCCACTGACTCACTTCCATAAAAGTGCCATAAGCACTGTGATTTGGTAATCCCATATTCTTATTAGGATGCATCAGCAGCCTTGGCTGAAGTGCTCCTTGATTGATTTAGTGTCCTAAAGTGCTCCCAAAATCTAGGCCTTTATCTCTCTTCCAATACTGACTGCTGAAAGGTAAGTTTGAGAAAATATGAGCAAAGCATCCTGGCCTGCATAAGAAACAGTGTGACCAACAGGACCAGGAAAGGTACTGGCCCCCTGGACTTAACACTGGTAAGGACACACACTGAGTACTGGGTGCAGTTTTGGGGCTGTTACTCTGAGAAAGGTGTTGAGGTACTGGAGCATGTCCAGAGAAGGAAAATGAAGCTGCTGAAGTGTCTGGAGGCCAGGTCGAATAAGGAGTGGCTGAGGGAACTGGGGTTTAGCTTGGAGAAAAGAAGGCTGAGGTAAGACCTCATTGCTTTCTATAACTTCCTAAAAGGAGGTTGCAATGATGTGGGGATTTGTCTCTCCTCCCTAGTATCAAGTGATAATATAAAAGGAAATAGCCTCAAGTTACACCAGGGGAGGTTGGATATAAGGAAAAAAATACTTCCTGCAAGAGTGGTTAAGCAATGGAATAGGCTGTCCAGGGAGGTAGTGAAGTCACTGTCTCTGGAATTGTTCAAGAAATGTGTGGGCAGGGCACTTGAGAAAATAATTTAGTGGGCAAGGTAGTGTCAGATTGGTGTTTGGACTTGATGACCTTGGAGGTCTTGTCCACCCTTAATGATTGTATGATTCTAAAATGTAGAAGTTCCTGTAGCAGTGCTGTCAGCATGAAGACACTCCTGCCAAAATCTGGTAGTCACTGTCTCTTGCAACTTCATTCTGTATCCATGCAGAGCAGAGCCATAGTTATTATTGTGTTTGGTATATCCTTTATAAGACCAGCCCTCCTACAATGTAATGACAAAGCCAAACCAACAGCAATTCAATTTGTTCCTCATCTATTTCCTGCACCATTAAAAATAATAAATCTGTTAGGACAGCAAAGCAGACAGAAGTATGTACAATGTCTCCCATAACAGCATTAGAGAAAGCAACTATGTGTACATAAAGGCCAATGAAATAAATTAAACAGCAAAAAAAAAATAAATTAAGTAGGGGTTTTTAATATAATTACATTTGAAACAGCAATTAAGGCTTGATCAGGACTACAAATTCAAGCAGGCTGCTTGACAGAACTGAGCAGAAGAACATATTTTCACACCAGCAAGCAGGACTCTGTAGGAAGGATGGGGCAGGTGCTGGAGGAACTGGATGAGAAGGAAAGCAAATGAAGATGGATGAACATCTGAAAAGCTTTTTAAATGGTTAGTTTGAATGGAGAGGCAATGGAAAAATACAAGGATCAGGCTGCCTTGCCATAGTGGTCATTCATGAATTTTTAGTGGTAATTACTGGTGTCTGTGAAAAGCAGGATGCAGCATTTGATAAAAAATTGACTCAATTTTTTAAGTGAGTATGGTCCAGGAAAAAACACCAAGAGGGCTCAGACCTGAGGGTATACATAGAATCATTTAGGTTGGAAAAGACCATCAAACTTACTGAGTCCAACAATTAACCCTACTTTAACAAGTCCACCATTAAGCCATATCCTCAGGCACCTCATCTACATGGCTCCAAATTAAATTCAGTTATTGTACCTCAGTTTTACCCAGTTTTGAATCCCCCAGAGCCTACTGCAGGACTGTTTCTGACATGCAGATAATTATGGTATCACTGTTTTGGTTGTAAAAGACCTTTAAGATCATCAAGTCCAACCATCGACCAAACATCAGCATGATCACTAAACCATGTCCCAAAATGACATGTATTTTTTAATACATCCAGGGATGATGACTCCACCACTTCCATCCTCTCTAGCCTATTCTGCTACCTGACAACTTTTCAGTGTAAAAATGTACCCTAGTATCCACCCTAAGCCTTTCCTATCCCTAATTACTTGGGAGAAGATGAAGAAAATGAAACCACAACTCTATGGAAAAATTTGCCACCATGGTAGAAGAAATAAAATCACAGAATTGTTTTGTTTGGGGAAGATCTCTAAGATCATGGAGTCCAACCATCAACCTAAGACCACCATGGTCTTAGTTAACTATATCCCAAAGCGCCATGTTCACATACATGAAGTCCAGAGTCAGCATGAACGCTGATATTCCAGCACAAATAATGAATCAGAAAGGACATGAGACTGTGGGACCCTCTTGCCAAACATAAACTTTTCTTTCTGTGATTATTAACTATTGGACATTAGGAAGTTCTTCACTCTGAAGGCGGTGGAACACCAGAAGAGGTTGCCCAGAGAGGTGGCAGATGCCTGTAGTGGGTGACACACTGTGTTTATCTCTTTTCAGCCAATAGTCTGATTTCTCACTCAAATCCTCTAATTAGCTCAAACCAACACAATACCCCATCCCTGGATATACTCAAGGTCAGGCTTGATATGTGTATTTGTTTTAGCTAGCTTCCCTCAGCACAAAACCCAAAGATTCAACTTGGAAGTTAAAAGAAAACTTTAACAATAAATAAAAGGTATTTTAGGTAAGAGGAGTTACAAAAAAATGTAGGGATGGGAAACAAAATACAAAATATAGGTATACAAACAGTGGATGGAAATGGATGGAGATGGATCCAGGTGGATGGAGCTGGATTATGCAGGATGATGGTGGATGCTAGCTGCTCCCCCTGATGTGTGTTTGCTGGAGACACGTGGCAAAAGCAGGAGCAGCAGGATGTTGGCTGGTGATGCAGGAATGGGAATTAGGAAGCAAGAGGAAGAAACAGGAATTTCCTCAGATTTTATAGGGTCTTATGGCAGGAAGTGGGAATGGGCTAAACACTACACCTAGGGGCAGGTCAGATAACCTCCAGAGAGGAATCAGGATGACCTGAGATCATGTTCAGCCTAGCCCCTAGGAGGGATTAATCCTTTACAATGGGTCTCTAAGCAACCTGAACTAGTTGGGGATGTCTCCGCTCACTGCAGTGAAGTTAGATTAGATGACCACTGTAGGTCCCTTCCAACACAATGCATTCTATGATTCCATTAATTTAAGCCTAAAGTAAATAAATAGACAGATGCCCAGTCCAGAAAGAGAAAGAATCAACTTTTTTATTATGAAGACATTTGCCTTACTTTTGAAAACCAGAAAAAATAACTTCCACAGTTTTGTCATAATGAAGAGGGGGTAAGAAAAAGATTAATTGGATCTTCCATGTTTAATTACCTGATGAACATATCTGGGTGGAAGATTAATGGTTTATTATTTTAATGTCTTGTTTTCAAGGGATAAGAACTACTCTAAATAGCCATGATTATGTTGTTATCAGGTAAATGCTTTGAACAAGAATAGCAGCTGATGAAGAGCACATGGAAGGCCTCCCTCTTCGCTGGTATAAATTTTACTTGAGTGACATTCACTAAAGTTTCAAACTTAGAAGACAAAACTGTCACTTTGGATGTTAATTTTAGAAATTTTATGGTGGAAAAGAAAAAAATGAGCGTTAAGAGTGCCATCATTGTCCAACAACACCTTTTGTGGAGTCCAAGTGAGAGGTTTGTTTTTGGGTTTTTTTTAGGAATTCTACCAAAGAAACTTTTGCTGTTTAGAAATTCTATCAATTTTTTTCTTTTTTCTTTTTTTTTTTTTTTAATCTACCAA
>VWZI01000484.1:360559-391812 GCA_013396835.1 Psilopogon haemacephalus
GAATTCTACAAAACCAAACTCTGTCTTATTTCAGAAATTCTACTACAAGATTTTTGTGGAGGCTTTTTTAAAATTTGCTTGTTTTTCTCAGAAATTCTAACAAAATTATTCCACAATCAGGTAAATCCAGGCAAACATCTTCAGAAAACCTTCCAAAGCTTTTCTTCTAACTAGTCCAGGTCCTTAAGTTCTAGCTGGGATTTCAGTAAAACCATTGCTTTTATCTGAAAGAGGATCCAATTAATGGTAGCATAGAAGGGTAGCAATATAAAATTTTGAGGACTGATAGGAAATGAGATAACAGGGAAAGATTTTTTTTTTTTTTTATCTATGGAGGGATTATAGTAGAATCATAGAATGGTTTGAGTTGGAAAGGAATGATAAAGTACTGGAATAGGCTTCCCAGGAATGTGGTGGAGTCACCATCCCTGGAGATGTTGAAGAAATGTGTGGACATGACCCTTTGGGACATGGTTTAATGGCTATGGTGCTCTTAGGTTGAAGGTTGGACTTGATGATCACAGAGGTCTTTTCCAGCCTAAATAGTTCTATGATTCTATAAATATGAACAGCCCAAGTTCTTTTTCTACAAATTTCAGAAGCCATGCTATGCTGACAAGCTCACAACAGCTGTGCATCCTCCTCTCTCTCCCTCTCCAAAAACGGGTTCACTCTGCAAAGATCAGCATTAACTCCCACACATTTTTCTGCTGGAAATCTCTCAGGTTGCTAGGGTAGCATGCTGTGCATCAAGGCTGGTCCCTGGCTGTGTATCCTCCCCACAGGCACATGAAGTCCTAATTATGAGGTACAGAGGCAGAAAAGTTTTTTCATGAACTAAGAAGAGCCATCAACAAATCCACTCTTTCCTTTGCTCTGTAAGCTACAGGCCCTTTGAAGCTGTTTTCTGCTCCTTTGTTTATGCTTGTACCACCATAAAGGAATCTTTCTAACTTCACTTTTTGTCATTCTGACCAAAAGATAATACCTGATTTGTTGCTCCTGCCCTTTAACTGCAAAACTCAAAGCCAAGAAATCCTGAGTAGCAAGGAACAAAATAAAACCTAAAAGGGAATGGTGCCCTATATAAGGAATCAGTCTTGGATTCGGTTTTCGGACCCTCACTACAAAAAGGACATTGAGATGTTATGGAGGCTCCAAACCTGGAAATGTCCAAAACCAGATTGAGTAACCTGATTTAGTCAGAAGTGTCCCTGGCCATGAAAAGGGGGACTGGAACTAGATGATCCTGAAAGTCCTTTCCAACCCGAACCATTCTATGGTTCTATGTGATAGAAAGCTCCACTTTTCCATACATGCCTCAGATTTTACATCGCATTCAGAATTCTTTGAGTTTGTCGTCATCCTTGGATAGACATTTTGACTGAAGTTTATGATTTGCTCTAAAGGGTTTTACATGATTTACTTACTGAAGTAAATAAAATTATGAGAACATCAAAGCATATGACTGAATACTAAATAAAACAACAAATATAGTTTCACAAACCCTTAAAGTAGAAAAACACTGCATTTGCAAACCTGTTAAATGCATTATTTGCTGCATTTCCTTTCCTAATACTGATGCCAGACTCCACAGAGGCAAAACTATCACTGATGCAACACAGAGAGGTAGATTATCACCAATTACTTTGGTTTTCCTACAGGACGTTGGTCAGGGATGGGTTAAATCACATAGGACTATGCCTTTCTTCTCCACAAAGCAAGGTAGTCAGAGGTGATAGACCTGTACAAAGCTCTACAAGAGGGAGCTTAAACACAAGGAGGATTAAATTGGCATCAAAAGCATTCCCAGGGAAGATCAATTCCCAGCAGAGAAACAGCAAAACAAAGAATAAACACCTGTTATCCCAGGAACTTGCTGCTACATAAAATCCCCACAAGCCAAATGTAAAAACACTAAATATTGAAGTGTTGAGAAACATTATTTTTACCAGAGAAATGACTACATTTCATGGCAGTAATTGAAATTGTAAGATAAGATATAAAAAATTAATGATAAATAATCATTACTATATTAATATAAAGCACATATATACCGTTAATTTATTAATGATAAATAAATTGCCTGTCTTCAGAAAAAAACTGTACAGTGGCCTTACAGTACCTGAAGGGGACATATAAAAAGACTGGGGAAGGTCTCTTTACAAGGGCTTGAAGATGAATAAATTGCCTGAGGCTCCAGGGAGACCTTCTTGTGGCTTTCCTAGTTGGCTGATGGTTTCATGTCTGAACACCACTTGCCTGGATGGGTTCCTGTGTGATCTGGTGTAGATGATCCTGCTCTGGCAGGGCAGTTGGACTAGATGATCTTTCGAGGTCTCTTCAAGCCCCTAACATTCTGTGATTCTGTGACTTACAAGAAAGCTTGGGAGGGACTTTTTACAAGGGCTGATAGTGACAAGACAAGAAGCAATTACTTTGAGCTGGAAGAAGGGAGACTGAGACTGGAAGTTAGGAAGAAATTCTTTCCAGTGAGGAAGGTGAGACACTGGAACATGTTATCCAGGGATGTTGAATATACTCCCTTCCTGAAATTGTTCAGGATTGGACATGGCCTAGAGCAACCTGGTCTAGTGGAAGGTGTCTCTGCCCATGGCAAGGGATTCGGAGCTAGATGATCTTGAAGATCCCTTCCAACCCAAACCATTCTATGATTTCGTGGTTCAGATTACATAAACTAAGTATAAGGAAATAAAAATTTGTGTAGAACTTCTACAGGTGCATATTCTATGAACATAAACCACCACCAACAATAATAATAACAATAATACCAAGATTAATGAGTTTATAGTTGCACAGTTCAAAACATCCAACCAAGGAAGGATAAAAAGAAGAAAGTGGCTCAGTAATGAATGATGAGAGGTGAAGAATTCAACAGTTACAAAGAGATGACCAACAAGAAAACAAAGGAAAAAAAGGGTAGAAGTTACCAAAAAAAATTAAAAGGTAACAAAATTCCCCATTAAAATTCAGATTTCAGTGAGGGATTTTGCACTTTTAATTCCCATGATTTATGAGTTCCTCAGCAGAACTACAAGCCCTGAGACACTCTGGCTCTTAGATTAACAGCAAATGCTAAATGCCACTGCAATCAGCAACAGTGGCTTTCTCTTTCATCAGCCAGTGGTCTGGTGCTGATCAGATGATGAAATCAAGGAGAATGAGCTGGGAAACCAGCTGGGCAAAGCATTCCTAATATGATTTAAAAGCACCACAACAACAGAAACAGAGAAGCTTTCTCATCTTGTCCTAGTTCACTTTTATCTATAGCAGAGTGATTCAAATTCTACGATTTCAGGAAAAACATGTATAAAATCCTTGTCTAATACCTATAGTAACCATAACTTATCCCCTTTCAGAGGAATAAATTGCAGCATCATTCAAGTACAATGAAAAGATAAAATATTTATGGTCCTGTCATCTATTTTTACTGCAGGAAACACAAATGCACAAATTATAAAAGTCAATATTTTTACTCCTTTCTGACCAGTCAAAGAAGCAGAAATATGCACCCTCACCCCAGCTTTTGGGATTTACATGAAGTGAATGAGATTTTGACAAAAAAAAAAACAAAAAAAACAGGCCAGCAAAAGGCACACACAGAACCTCCCCTTATCTGACCACAGCCAGCTCTGAATGCACAGCATGATGAATACCAAACCATCTGGGAATTACATAATGCCTCTCAGGGCGTTCCAACTGGAGTGCATATATTAACCCACCAATACAGACTGGTCCTTATTTCACACCAAAATCAGCACACACACACACCCCATCCCCCCACTCCTCCCCAAAAAACAACAATAAAAAGGAAAAAAAAAAAAAAAAAAAAGTTTANAAAAAAGGTGTTTTTCAAAGACACTGGAAGGTCAGTATGAATCACACAGACTCACCATGGCTAGGCAAGACCTCTAAGACCATCAAGTCCAACCATTAGGAGACAACAGAAGCAGTCACCCAGGAAGGTTGTGGATGAGATATTCAAGGCCAGGTTGGGGCCTTGAGCAACATGGTCGAGTGGAAAGTATCCCTGTGCATGGCAAGGTGGTTGGAACTGGGTGATCTTGAAAGTCCCTTTCAACCCCGAACCATTCTATGATTATCTAGCACTACCAGGGTCACCATCAGCACCATACCTATATGGCTTTTAAATGCCTTCAGGGATCAGAATTCAACCACTTCCCTAAGGAAGTGGCATCTGCCAGTCTTTGAGAAGTCTTTCGGTCAAGAAGTTTCTTCTCATATCCAACCTAAGCGCTCCTTGGTACAACTTGATGCCTTTTCCTCTCATCTTATTGCTTGGTCCTAGGAAGAAGAGACTGGCCCCTACCTCACTCTAACCTCCTTTTGGGGAGATGCAGAGCCAGAAGTTCTCCTGTCAGCACCCTTTCTCCAGATTAAACAACTCCAGCCCCCTCAAACATTCCTCATGAGAATTCTTTTGAAGAATGCTCTCCAAGTTTCACATCTTACTCCAAGCAGAAATATCCTTCTTTGTGAGCAGTCTATAGCACAGTTGAATTTACAGAACACTGAATCATTAAGGTAAAAAAAAAACCCTCTAAGATAATCAAGTCCAACCATCAACTCAACACCACCATGTCCACTAAAACATGTCCCCGAGTGTGTTTTTATCACCTCCAGGAGTGATGACTCAGCTACCTCCCTGGACAGCTTGTTCCAATACCTGACCATCCTTGCAAGAAAGAATTTTTTCCTGGTCTCCAACCTGAACATCCCCTGGCACAATTTCAGACCATTTAATCTCATTCTATCATTTGATACTAAGTAGGGAGAACAGACTGACTCCCACCTCTATCCAACCTCCTTTCAGGGAGCTAAAGAGAGCAATGAGGTCTCCCCACCAGCCTCCTCTCCTCCTCCAGGCTAAACAACTCCAGGTCTCTCAGCTGCTCCTCACCAGACCAGTCCTTCTGACACTTCACCAGCTTCCTTGCCTATCTCTGGACCTGCTCCAGAACCTCAACATCATTCTTGTAATGAGGGCCCCAAAACTGAGCCAGTACTCAAGTGGTGGCCTCACCAGTGTTCAATCCAGGGACAAAGAAATGCGAAGGGATTAGAAGCCTGTGGTTTAGAAGTGTTTCTTCAGCATCACTATCACCCTGCTGATAAATTGCTTCAGGATTTCTGTGGTTGCTGTTGACTTCAATGAATCATGTGCTGCTTTTTTTGCCTCACTCCTTTTTAGGGAGCTGAAGTATTCCCTGGAGAGTGCAATAAGGAAATGCATCTATAATTATAAAGGGGATTCAAGATTATGATGACTCTACTGTGTGCTCCTCTTAATGACTAGTTCAGAAACATGAATGTAGGGTTATTGTTTCAAAGACTGAAGCCTCCAGAGATTTAAATGAATATTATGTTAGAAAAGAAATAAACTTTTTTTTTTCCCTATCTCTGTGAGATTACCTACCTTTTGTATTAGTAGAAAGAAGTCACTTAATAAAAATATCAAGCATGTGTTCATATACTTCCTACCAGTCTGTCTACCTTCATCTAGTCATACTAGGGGCAGGAGACAATTTGCCCCTTTGACAGAATCACAGAATGGTAGCGATTAATAGAGGGATCTCTGGAGATCATCTGGTCCAACCCTCATGATAATGTAGGATCACCTAAATGTAAATCACTGAGGAACACATCCAGGTGGCTTTGAGGTACCTCCAGAGAGGGAAACTCCATATTGTCTCTGGGCAGTCTGGCTCCACACTCTGGATTCTTCAAAGTGAAGAAATTTTTTCCCTATATTTATGTGGAACCATTTTTGTTCCAGTTTGCATCTGTTGATCCTTGACCTGTCACTGGACACCACTGAGAAGAGTCTGGCTTTATTCTCTAGCACCCCCACCCTTTAGCTATTAATCAGCATTGAGAAGATCCCCTCTCAGGCTGCTCTTCTCCAGTCTAAACAGCCTCAGGTCTCTCTCCACCTTAATAACCTTAGGGTCTCTCTGCTGAACTCTCCATTGTAGTTCTTGAACTGGGGAAGCCAGAACTGGACAGATTATTACAGTTGAGACCTCATCAGGCAGAGTAGAATCATAGAATCATAGAAACATCCAGGTTGGAAGAGTCCTCCAAGATTATCCAGCCCAAACTATCACTCAGCCCTATCCAATCAACTAGACCATGGCACTAAGTGCCCCATCCACTCTTTTCTTGAACACTTCCAGGGATAGCAATTCCACCACCTCCCTGGGCAGCCCATTCCAATGCAAATCACTGTCTCTGCGAAGAACTTCTTCCTAATATCCAGCCTATACTTCCTCTGGCACAACTTGAGACTCTGTTTCCTCATTCTGTTGCTGGTTGCCTGGGAGAAGAGACTGACCCTAGCCTTGCTACAACTTCCCTTTATGTAGTTGTAGAGAGCACTGAGGTCACCCCTGAGCGTCCTCTTCTCTTTGAATAGAGGGAAAGGACCTGCTGGCGATTTACAAAATCATAAAATCATTTTGCTTGGAAAAGATTTCTAAGACCATCAAGTCCAACTGTCAACCTAGCAACACCATGGCCATTAAACCATGTCCTAAAGTGCCATGTCCACATGTCTTGAACATCTCCTGGGATAGCAGCTCCACTATCTCCCTGTTCCAATGCTGACCAAATGTAATCACATTGAGACATGATTGAAAACCTACAGAAGTCACAAATATCTGTTTTTCGTTTACTTTCTTGAGTCAGAAGCAGGCTTTGAGAAGGCAAAGGCTCTGAAGGTCTCCATCATGCTGCCCTCCCAAACCTATCTCACAACTGCCACCTCTGATGTGGTAACCTTCATGATAAGTTAGGACAGAAGAGATTTATTCAGCATGGGAACTAAAGCTATAGGATTTGTGAAATCAGCAGATGGTCTCAGACTAAATGTATTTAAAGGAGATTTTAATTTATAATAAAAATAATTTGAGGTTGTAACTTAAACTCAGGTATGCATTTGATCTTATCCCAGAAATCAGTCAAGACAGATCATCCAGGTTACCATATGGACTTTATTACATTCCTCCTATTAAAAGTAGATTAGAGAAGGGCTAAAGCTACTTATGATATTTCAAGCTTACCAGCATTAATTTGAATAAGATAATAGATGAAGGAAGCATGATTGGCAGCTCTTCCAGCTACACAAAGGATAAATCTCCTCAGCACAATTTTCCCTGGATTGTAAATCTGAGTATCAAAAGATCTACTGATAGTTTGATCTTCCTATTTTTAATATAGAAATGCTTCTTCAGATCTCAGTATTCACTATATTTTTCCCACTGAAAAAAAAATCTGCAAGATTTGTGTTATGTTCTAGAACAAAATGGGACTACTGCAAAGAAGAAGTATGAGAATCTGGGAGGGTGCACTGAGATATCAGGTTTGTACCACATAAAAATATATGTTGATGTGCAAAACCCATGAAATGCGACCATTGAGTTAGGAATTTGGTACCAGCTCTTGACATCCAATGGCTTGTTGTGATAGGAGGAGAGGGAATGAATTGAAGTTTGAGGAGGGTAGGTTTATGTTGGATGTTAGGAAGAAATTCTTTACAGTGAGGGTGGTGAGACAATGGAACAGGTTGTCCAGGCAAACTGTGCATGCTCTCACCCTGGAGGTGATCAAGGCCAGGTTGGATGAGCAACCTTTTGTAGTGGAAGGTGTGCCTGCCTGTAGCAGGGAGCTGGGATCTAGATGACCTTGAAGGTTCTTTCTAACTCAAACCACTGTGTGAATCTTAGTCTAGAATTCTAACTGCCTTCCCTTTCCTGGTTATGGAATGTAGGGAAGCAGCTGTTGCAGCTGTGCAAGCCCTGAGAAACAGACAAGCAAGGCAGTCAGATGATATAGTTGTCCAGAACCTTCCCACCTGCTGCCTGGATGAGTTAATAGAATCACAAAGATGATCAGAGGATGGGAGCACTTCTGCTATGAGGACAGGATGAGAGAGTTGAGGCTTTTCAGTATGAAGAAGAGAAGGCTTCGAGGAGACCTTATAGTAGCCTTCCAGTATCTGAAAGGGGCCTACAAGAGGGCTGGGGAGGGACTATTCACAAGGTCTTGTAATGACAGGACGAGGAGTAACGGGTTTACACTGGCAGAGGGGAGATTTAAATGGGATGTTAGGAGGAATTTCTTTACAGTGAGGGTGGTGAGACACTGGAACGACTTCCCAGGGAGGTTGTGACTGCTCCCTCCCTGGAGGTGTTGAAGGCCAGGTTGGATGAAGCCTTGAGTGACCTGTTCTAGTGGGAGGTTGGAACTGGATGATTTTTGAGGTTACTTCCAACCTAAACCGTTCTATGACTTTGGTCAGAAAAGACCTTTAAGATCATTGAGTCCAATTGTTCTCTAAGTCTGCCAAGGCTGGGGCTAAAACAGGTCATTCAGCACTGCTTCTCTGTGATTTTTAAACACCTCCAGGGATGGGGATTTGACCACCTCTCTAGGCAGCCTGTTTCAGACTTTGAGAACCCTTTCTATGAGTCTATGACCAAAATTAAATCTTATCTCTATAGATAAGCAGTAATTATCAATTCCTTATCAGTGCAAGATGCTCAGACAAACTTCAGCCTAGTTTAGTGGGAGGTGTCCCAGCCCAGGGCAGGAATGTTTGAAACTTGATGGTCTTTACAGTCCCTTCCAACTCAAGCCACTCTATGATTCTATACATTTAAGCATCTGCAACACAAAGGGAGCACAGCATGACTTCACTCCATGACATGAACTTTACTAACACATATAACTCAACTATTTACATCCTTCTCTCACTATCATCTCCACACTACAAATTCCTTATCATGGCTAGAAAACACCTGACTAATTGTGACAGGAAACCTACCTTTTTTATTCCATCACTGCCTATAGCTGCTGCTTTCAGACTCCCTGGAGCTTGAATTCACAACGTTTTAATGCTCCTCTACAGGGAGCATTTCAGAATGAGAGATGGAAGAAGGATGAAGGAAAAAAAAAAAAAAAAGAGTCTCCCACAGACAGTCTGGTTTCTTGTCTGTAATGTAGAGTCCTCAAGATAAAATTTATGTATAGCTGTGTCATTATCAGCACTGAATATTTAATGTAATATTTGGGGCTGTTCAGGATGGAAAAGAGAAGGCTCCAGGGGACCTTAGAGCAGCCTGAAGGGGATCTAAAAGAAAGCAGGAGAGGAACATTTTAAAAGGATTTTTAGTGCTAAGACAGGGGACAATGGCTTTGAGCTGGAAAAAGGGAGGTTTAGATTGGATATTAGGAAGAAATTCTTTACAGTGAGAGTGGTGAGACACTGGAACAGGTTGACCAGGGAGGTAGCAGATGCCCCCTCCCTGGAGGTGTTCAAGGTCAAGGCTGGATGCAGCCTTGAGAAAGGTGACCAAGTAGGCATTGCCCTTGCCCACAGCAGGGGGTTGGAAGTAAAATTATCTTGAAGATCCCTTCCAACCCAGGCCATTCTACAATTCTCTGATCATGGTATCTTGATACTTTGAGACACATTCTAACTAAAACAAATGGCTTTAATTTAAATGATGAAACTGTGTAAGAGAGACTCAATGATCTTAGAAGTCTTTTTCAACCGAAACCGTTCTGATTCTGTGGTGCTAGAAAGCTTTAAGGCACTCATTACATATTTTAGACTCAATGTAGATTCTTGCAACATATTAAGAACATTCTAGAAGCTGTAACAGAATTTCACATCATTATATTGTTCCCTAAATGTAATGCCAAAAGTCAAATACCATGCCTGCAAGTATGTGAGATTATTTTTTTGCCAATGCAGAGAGAAATAATCTCAAGTTTGCAAGGAAGTATAACAGGAATGTATTAGAAATTCAAATGTAGACACTGCATTCCAGGGTTCAAAGCAATCTTGGACTAGCTCAGCAATATTGAGTCAACTTCCTGACTTTCAAAATGAGCAATGGGTTAAAATATGGATTAGCTGCCCAGCCTTCTTAAATTGTGAGTGGTTAGTCCCAGCCTCTCTACCTAACGAGTTTAAATGAAGCTTTGCAAGAAGAGTAGGGAGAGATGTTGTGCTTTTTTAAAATAAGCCTGAGAAATCTCAAGTGAAGTTTTTAAACTAACGAACCTTTGCAAAAAAAAACCCAATTTATTTGAATTCAATTATACTGCTCACCCTGAGATTAAAACATTATCCAGGTGGTGGAAGTTTTCCTAAT
The DNA here is from genome assembly GCA_013396835.1 of Psilopogon haemacephalus. Classification (NCBI taxonomy): domain Eukaryota; kingdom Metazoa; phylum Chordata; class Aves; order Piciformes; family Megalaimidae; genus Psilopogon; species Psilopogon haemacephalus. The sequence goes on from VWZI01000484.1 coordinate 370,762, forward strand.
TTCATAGATTCGTAGAATCATTTGTGTTGGGAGAGAGTTTGAAGGTCATCTAGTTTCAGCCCCCCTGAGACTGGCAGGAACATCTTCCACTAGACCAGGTTGCTCAAGGTCTGTCCAATCTATCCTTGAACACCTCCAGGTTGCCCACCTCCTTGGGCAATCTATGCCAGTGTCTCAGCACTTTCACTGTAAAGAATTTCTTTCCAATTTAATCCTTTTGTTTAAGTTTGAGGGATAGATTAGCAAATTGAGCACTGCTAAAAGCATCATATCTACATTTCCAACATATCTACTTCTCAAACATTTATCTCTGTGGTTGACATCAGAATGCTTCTACAAACTGGGGCAGAACAAAGTCCCTATTAGGAGGACAAAAAGAGGTCTTGTGCCTCACAACTCCATTTCCCACTGGTGACCAAATTCTCTATTATTCCTACTGGTAGCTGATACTACTTATGTTTTAAACAAATAAAGCCACTGCACATCACAACTTCTCTGAGAGTTTACTAGTGGCATTAGTGACTTTCTATAAAAGACATGGAAAAAAATAGAGTGAGAGTTTTCTTTACTCATGCAAACAATGTCACCGGATTTATTTGACCTGTTTATGGGAAAAAAAAACAACCAACCAACCAACCAAAAAAAAACCCAAACACAAAACCCAAATATTGAATTATTTTAGCTGGAAAACCTTCTAAACTCAAGTCCAAACATTGCCTAACACCACCATGGACATTAAACCATGTCCCAAAGTGCCATGAACACCTCCAAACTTCTTTGTCCACCTCCAAGGTCAGTGACTCCACCACCTCCCTGGACATCATGTTCCAATGGCTGACCACTCTTGCAGGAGAGAATTGTTTCCTAATATTCAACCTAAACTTCCCCCAGTGCAAATTGAGGCTATTTTCTCTTTTATCAGTAGATACTAGGAAGAAGAAGCTAACACCCATCTGGCTCCAACCTCCATTTGATGACTTCTAGTGAGTGAAAAGGTCTCTGTTCAGCCTTCTTTTCTCCAGACTAAACAATCCCAGTTCTCTCAGCTCATGAGACCTGTTCACCAGATCTTTCACCAGCTTCTTTGCCATTCTCAAGCACCTCAATGTCATTCTTGGGGTTAAGGCCCCAACATTGAACCCAGTACTCAAGGTGTGGCCTCACCAGCATTGAGTCCAGGGGCACAGTCTCTTCCCTGGTCCTGCTAGTCCCATTATTTCTGAGCAAGACAAAGCAGATTTGTCTTGAAAAGCTCCAACTTAAGCTCATGAAAGGTAGAAAAATAAGAGCCATATGGATGTCCCTTTTTTCCCTCATTCATACAGACACTGGCAAACAGAAAGTGGAATGTCACTTGTTACAAACAGACTTTCACTCTCTTGTTCTGACAGAAAAAAAAAAAGACATTGCTCAACAATGAAGCAGCCGTAGGAGGCAAAAAGGAAAGGAATAGTTGAAAAGAGCTCTATCACCACTTGTAATTCTGTACCTCCCAGTGTCTTGAAAGTTGGTGTCACATGAAAATAAAAAGTCCTTCATTTGGTCTCCTGCTGTTTTGCTGACCTTTCCCCACTGGTCTTATAGCAGGAGGCAATATAAAAGTGCTTTTATTCCATACAAATCAATTGGCTGCTAAACTCTGTGAAATCTGAAAATTACAGTAGTTGCAGAAATATTCTCAAGGATCCTCTCCTGATAATTGCTTCTGACCAGAAAATTAAATAGCGAAGAAATAAACTGCAACGAAGACAGAACACAGGCTGTGATTTCATTCCCAATTCCAGAATAATTTTATTAAAATAGAGAGTTGCTGCAACCAAGAGCAGAACTTGACCAGAGCTCCTCAACATTTCTCTTTACGCCTTCCAGATTTAACTTTTTATTTATTTATTTACTTACTTATTATTTCTTTGTTTGTTTATTCATTTATTTATTTTCCTGTTTACTAAGAGCTGGGTTGCATCAAGAGGATCATATGATCAGCAAGATGAGGGAGGTGATTCTCCCCCTCTGCTCTCTTCTCATTGAGATCCCACCTGGAGTACTGTTTCCAGTTTTGGAAACTCCCAACACAAAAGCAAGGAAGTGTTGGAGCTGGTCCAGAGGAGGTCACAAAGATGGTCTGAAGCTGGATTGCTTCTCCTGTGGGGACAGGGCTGCAAGAGTTTGGGCTGTTCAGCCTAGAGAAGAGAAAGCTCTGGGGGGACTCTATAGCATCTTTCCAGTACCTGAAGGGGGCTGCAAGAAAGCTGGAAATGAACTTTTTTTCAGGGGCAATGGCTTTGAGCTGAAAGAGGGGAGATTTCAATTGGACATTAGGAAGAAATTCTTCCCTTTGAAAGTGGTGAGATACAAGACCAGGTTGCCCAGGAAGGTTGTGGATGCTCCTTTTTCTGGAGGTGTTCAAGGCTGGTTCGGACATGCCCTTCCGCAATGCCTCATGAGAAGATTTGGTCATGCATTGGCACAGGCTGCCCAGGGAGGTTGTGGCGTCACCGTCCCTGGAGGTGTTCAAGGCCAGTTCAGACATGGCCTTCTGCAATGCCTCGTGAGAAGATTTGGTCAGGCACTGGCACAGGCTGCCCAGGGAGGTGGTGGGGTCACCATCCCTGGAGGTGTTCAAGGCTGGTTCAGACACGGCCTTCTTGCAATGCCACGTTAGAAGATTTGGTCAGACATTTGTACAGGCTGCCTGGGGAGATAGTGGAGTCGCCATAGAATCATAGAATCAGTCAGGGTTGGAAGGGACCAGAGGATCATCTAGTTCCAAGCCCCCCTGCCATGGGCAGGGGCACCCTACCCTATATTAGGCTGGACAGAGGAGGTCCAGGAGGTATTCAAGACATGTGTAGACATGGCACTTTGGAACATGGTTTAATGGCCATGGTTGGACTTGAAGATCTTGGAGGTCTTTTCCAACCAAAGCAATTCTATGATTCTATTAGTACATACAATATCCTCTTCTGTAGTTCCTTATGAGGAAGATAAAGGATGTGAATTAATATATTTAGGAGAAAATATGCAGCCTTTCTCTATATTGTGAAGTCAAATACAATGTACAAATAATATCCAAATACGTATGTATGTAAAATAAATAGATTTATATATGCAGATATAAATCTGGGGCTTTTCAAGGCCTTGTTCAGCCTCGCATTGAACATCCCCAGGGAGGTGCATTTCCAGAAATCCCACCCTGAGGTATAAAGTGTTTTTTTTTTTTTCCCTTTGTTTTTCTAGCACATGACCAGGCTTAGTGGGGGTTTACTCCATTATTATTATTTTTCCAGCAGACCACAAATGTTTCATCGATTCAAAAACTGAAAATTCATCCTTCACACTCTTCTCCCAGTCACTAGCTGAAGCAATCACCTCATCAAATTTCACTCCTTTCAAAGATGGATCAAGGCAGAAAACGGGGAGTTTTCTGCTCAGACATCTAAATTAGGTGATATTTGATCCTATTCCTCCACTTATGATCATTTTCTGCTTAGCCTAAACCTTTCTCACATACCATTTGTTTCTCAGCTTTAAATCATTGCCTCTGGTTAATTGCTCCCGAAATGCAGCCAAACTGTAACCCGAATCTTTTGGTTTCAGCATTGTTTCTTAAAACAATTTACCAACGGTTTGGATTTATTTTTTTTTTTTGTTGATTTTCAAGTTGTTTTTTATTGGGGCCTTTTTGGTGGCTGGGGTCCTTCTTTTCTTGGTGTTTGGGGTATTTTTTTCATGGGTAGGTCTCTATCATGGTAGCGATCATGTAAGGTGGCTGGGGTTCTGTCTTCTTTGGCTTGGTAGTTGGAGGTCTTTCTTCTTCAGGGATATGGGTCTTTGCTTTTTACTGATTGGGGGTCTTTGCTAGTGACTGGGGGTCATTTTTGGTGGTTGAGGCTGTTGGGGTTTTTTTTTTGGTGGGTGAGATTAGAGAGTTTTTGGTGGTGTGCTCTTTTGTTTGAGAAGGGGGGGAGAGTTTTGCTTTTGAGATTTTATTTGGGTTTGAGGTATTGTGTGTTTGTTTTTTTTACTTGTGCTTGGGGTAATTTAAAATAACTTTGCTTTCAATGTCCACTTAAGTTCTGCAAGACCCCAGCTCCCTGGAAGTCAATTCTTTGACATGAGACTAAAGGGAATTCATGTGTTTTGTGACCCAGCATCCCTTAGAGCAGGAGTTTTCAGCTCATCAAGGATTCACTTATGAGCACATACATCCACTTTACATGATTCCTCAATGTGGTCAGGGGCTGCATCATCTACACTGTATCTAGCTACAAAAAATACAGAAATAAACACCTACTTACTAGCAATGAGTAGTGTTTGGCTTTCCTAGTCCTGTATCATTTATCTTATTTATGAGAATAAAAGATTCTACTTCTCTCCCTTAGGTCTAAGCATGCTCCATAAAATAATTACTTGCAGTGAAATCAGAACAATGTTAAATATTGTTTAGGAAAGAAGGAATTGAGTGCATTATGTCCAGGTAAAATAATGTATGCTCGAATCCTAGGAAAACTGTAGCAATTTATCTCATACAATCACAGAATTGTTTTGGATGGAAAAGAACTTCTAGATTATCAAATCCAGTCGTTGATACAACAATATGATGACCATTCAACCATGTCCCAAAGTGCCATGCCCATGTTTCTTGAACACCTTCAGGGAAGGTGACTCCAATACCTCCCTGGGCAGCCTGTTTCAATCTCTGACCACTCTTGCAGGAAATAAATTTTTCCTAATATCCACTGTTAAACCTCTCCTGGTACAACTTGAGGTCATTTTCTCTTCCCCTTTCACTTGTTACTAGGGCGAAGAGAATAACCTTGACCTGGCTCCTGGGAGTTGTAGATAGCAATGAGCTCTCCTCTCAGTCTCTTCTTTTCCAGGTCAAACAATCCCATTTCCCTGTTCCGCTTCTCACCAGATGGATTCTTCAAAACTTCCACCAGCTTTATTATTCTTCTCTGGACATTCTCCATCATCTCAGTGTCCTCCTTGGACTGAGAGCCCCAGAACTGAGCAGCAGTACTCAAGGTGTGGCCTGAGCAAGGTTCAGGCACAGAATCATAGAATCATAGAATCATAGAATCATAGAATGGTTTTGGTTGGAAGGGACTTCAAAGATCACCCAGTTCCAACCCCCTGCCATAGGCAGGAACACCTCCCACTAGAACAGGTCACTTAAGGTCTCAGTCCATAAGTACAGATGCTTCCCTGATCCTGCTGGTCTAATACATTCTCCAAAAACAGCTCTTAAAACATTACTGAAACAGGTCATCTAAACAAAAAAATAAACAAAATCATTAACCCATCATGTGCTGGTTACATAATATTTGGTTGGCATTCACGAGCCTTTTCAGAATCTCCATTATATTTGTATAATTAATCTACATTTCACATCACTCTCTATTAAATACTTATTTTCCAACATTTTAATGAATCACTTCTTCTAATCTATTACACATGAAGTCAAAAGCAAATTACACAAGTGTAGGACACCAATGTCAAGCATCTCTACAAAGCAGCTTTTGCTCTCTGAACATAATCCATAAAAGACTCCCAAATGTCCTCAAATAAGTAACGTCTGTTCCTCAGTCTAAATATGATCTTCTTAAAAGAAGCCATCTGGGAAAAGCAAGCAAAACAGTCTGCTTGGGTTGCAGAAGAAACATATTTATGCCTCAGTGAAATTCATTATCATTATCATCAAACCAATTATATGTAAATCTTTGTTCAGTTTCCATGGTCTTAGTTTGACTAAATGGTGAAAATGCTAAAATTCCCAAAATCGGTTTACAGAAATATAAGTAAAGCACCTAAACTTGAGAAAGGTAGATTTAGAATGGATATTAGGAAGATGTTCTTTACAGTGAGGGTGGTGAGACACTGGAAACAATTGTCCAGGGAAGTTGTGGATTCCCTCTTCCTGGAGATGTCCAAGACCAGATTGGATGAGGTCTTGAGTAACTTATAGTGGAAGGTGTCCCTGCCCAAGGCAAGAGGTTGGAACTAGTTGATCTTGAAGATCTCTTCCAGTCAAAACCATTCTATGAAGCTATCGATCTTGATCAATCTCTACCTGTCCTCCCAGTACACAAAGTGCCTCTACGTCACTGAATTCAGTTATCCAAATACTTACCACAAATAAATTCTCCTAACTTTAAGGAGGATGCATATTCTAGCGGAAAAGAGCAGAAGTTGTCCAGTACACACAATCAACAGGGATCTCCTGAAAAGTAATTTGACATATATTTCTCAAAGATCCAACCACAGTTGTGAGCGTTCGGTGCAAAGATATTCCTGAGGTTGAAGAGAGTCATCAAGGTGAAAGAATTTTTTTCCTATAATTAGAGCTCTCCTCTCTGACAGATACTTACACTTTTTTTTTTTTTTTTTTTGTTAACAAATCAAACTATAAATTAATGCAAAAGAAAAGCTAAACCAAGAAAAAAAGTATTACCTGCAACATACTAGACAAACTATTTAATCCTTTTGTCAAAACCAGAATAGAGTCTTAGAATGGTTTGGTTTGGAAGGGACCTTAAAGATCATCACTCCTCCTCTCACTTTCTGTGAAATGATCTGCTGCTATACTACATATTCTTCTTCTCCTCTACTCTCTCCTGGTGAAACTTTGTTCAGAGTACTGCACTCAGTTTTGGGCTCCACGGTTCAACACAGGAAGCTACTGGAGAGAGGCTAATGGAAATGCTGAGAGGACTGGAACATCTCTGTGTGAAGGAAAGGCTGAGAAACTGAGGTCTGTTTAACCTGGGGAAGAGCAGTCTGAGAGGAGATCATATCAGTGCTAATATTTAAAGAGTGGAGGTCATGAAGATGGGGCTGAGCTCTTCACAGTGGTGCCCAGTGACAGGACAAGGAGCAATGGGTACTAAGTGGAATGCAGGAGGTTTTGGCTAAACATGAGGAGAAACTTCTTTGCTGTGAGGGTGCTGAAGCCATGGAGTAGGCTCCCCAAAGAGCCTGTGAAGTTTCCTTCTCTGGAGAGATTCAAAATCCAGCTGGACATTGTGATTCTGCGCAAGCTGCTGTGGATGATCCCACTTTATCAGGACAGTTGGAGCAGATGATCTCTAGAGATCACTTCCAACCTCTACCATGATGGGATTCTGTGATTCCAAGATACATCAAAGAGACTTTCCTATAGCAGTTGAATCCACGTCGTCTCTTGGCAGCCAGTTCCAGGGCCCCAGCACCCTCACAGTAATGAAGTTGTTCCTCATGTTGAGGTGGAACTTCCTGCCTTCCAATTTGTGCACACTACCCTTTGTCCTATCACAGGACACCACTGAAAAGAGACTGACTCCTTTTTGACACTTACCCTTCAAATATTTGTAAACATTAATAAGATCTCTTTTCAGGCTTCTCTTCTCCAGACTAAACAGCCCCAGGTTGCTCATTCTTCCTCATCAAACAGATGTTCCAGTTCCTTCTTCATCCTCATAGCCCCTGTTGGATTGTTTCCAGTACTTCTCCATCCCTCTTGAAGTGGGAAGCCCAAAACTGGACACAATATTCCAGATGTGGTCTCACTAGCGCAGAGTAGAAGAGGAATAGAACTCCCTTGACCTGCTGGCCACACTCTTCTTAATGTACTCCTGTGATAATCACAGACACAATGTATTGCTACAAACTCAGAATGATTCAGTTCTGCAACCACCTTTTTCATCTTTTCTTTTTTTTTTTATTTTTGTCACTCATCTCACTTTACTCTTAGTGCTACATCTACTTCTGTAAATAAATTATGTATAAATATTATATATTGATCTGATTGATGCATGTGTATATATATTAAAAATCTGAAGCACTACAAGCTTATGCAAGATTCAACACCTCTTAAATGGAACTGAAAGGCACAACAAGCTCCTTTTTTGCCCACTGCAGCAAGTGCCAGATAAAAATATATCTCCTTAGATTTCCTGTTACATATCACAAGATGCTTCCAACCCTATTTTTAAACTTCTTTTTTACACAGCTTCATTTTCAGTTTGTGACAGAACTCAAAATAGGGTACAGGGAACTACAGGAAGTGTGGTGAATAGATTTCCTTAGAATATACATGCTGAATAAGGATTACTAAGATACTTCTTACATCCTTAAACAACCCCCAGAAAATATGAATCGGTAAAAAAAAAAAATCAATATCTTTATGTACCACCATTTGTAGCACATTTTTGACTCACTGAAGTCCACACATGGGGCAAAAAAACAGGTAAATTCATAGAATCATAGAATGGCTTCAGTTGGAAAGGACCTTCAAGATTATCTAGTTTCAATCCCCCCTGCCATGGAAAGGTTTTTTTTTCTTGACTAAGAAGTGAATGAGGACTGATGTGATAAGACAGTGGAATTGAGTGCACGCAAGTCATAGCTGTGAAATGAATTTGTTCATCCTCACAAACTCATCAGCTTATACTTTAAAGTTTAAAAATAAATAAATTATTATTTAGAAAAAAAAATTATTGTTTTATATCTTGATAACTGTGTAACAATATGGTTTTCCTCAAACAAAACCAAATTGTTTATGTTGACCACAAACATACAACTTCTATTATTACAAAGTAGACGCAGAAAAAATAAATATGTATAAAATATCCCATTTGAGGTAAGAACAAAAAAAAAATCCTATTTAACTTCACTCAGTAATAAACAATAAAAATGTTCATATATACTTTAATTTACAACAATTCCTTGCAGTTCCTGGAGCACCAAACTGTCTTTGTTACAATCCAGCATAATGATATCTTCATTCTATTTTCAATGTTTTCACATTGACTTATTTCAGGTAGATCATGGTCAGAAATATTACTTGCTAGTCATTTTCTGAAGGCACAGACAGGCATAAATAAAAAGGAAAAAGAAAAGGACTTGAGTTCTGGTAGATGGGAAGCTTTACATAAGCCAACAGTGTGCACCTGCAGCCCAGAAAGCTGATTTCATCCTGGGATGCATCAAAAGAAGCTTGACCAGAAGATGAGAAAGGTGATTCTGCCCCTTTGCTCTCCTTTTGTATGATGAGACCACACCTGGAGTACTTAGTCCTACTCTGGAGCCCTTAACACAGAAAGGACACGCACCTGTGGAGTGGATACAGAGGGCCATGAAGATGTTTGGGCAGCTGAAAAACCTCTCCTACAAAGGCAGGCTGAGGGAGCTGGAATCTGCTGAGCCTGGACATGCGAAGCCTCTGGAGAGATCTAATAGCAGCCTTCTAGTATCCGAAGTCAGCCCACAAGAAGGCTGGAGAGAAACTGTTTACAAGTGCTTGTAGTGATAGGAAGAAGGATATTGGTTTAAAAATAGAAGAGAGTAGATTTAGATTGGATGTTAGGAACAAGATCTTCACCATGAGGCTGATGAAACACTGGAACAGGCTGTCCAGAGAAGTGGCTGAACCCTCATCTCTGGAGATATTCGAGGCCAGGCTCAACAAGGCTACAAGAAACCTGCTCTAGTGAAGGTTCTCTCTGCCTACTGCAGGGGGCTGGACGAGATAACTTTTGGAGGTCTCTTCCAATCCACATTGTTCTATGACTCTATGATTTTATAATATAGGATTAATCTACTTAAAAGATCTCAGTAATGCAAACTTTCATGTGATATTATTTCTCTAACACATTTAATATTCAGTCACCTAATCCCACTGAATTAATGAATTAAGAAAGTAATAATGAAACTATTGCAGTAACTTAAATAGGTAATCTTAAGCCAAGACCACTCTGTGTCACGAAAACACAAAGGCTCACAGTGACACAGAAGAGCAATTACTGAGATCCTTAGATGTCTCTGAGGTTGCAAACCTCACTCTGAGAGGTTTTGTGCTGCTCTTTAAACAGCTTACCAAATGTGGCTTGATCTTGCTGTAGATAATGCTAGTAAGAGATTAATCCACCCTTAAAAACAGGAGGCATGAAAAGCCTACCCCATGTTTTGCTGTTGTTGCTTCCTGCTCTTTTTTTTCCCCTCCTTCCCCTCATCTTGGTGGTTGTGGTGTCTTTTTTTTTTACATTGTTTGTTTGTGACTTTTTTTTTTTTTTTAAAGGAGTCCAGGAACATAAAGAAGGAAAAATCTGTGTAATTATTTTTTTTGGCTGATTACCTAACTCCACAAGGGCTAAAATACTGGGTGGTTTTATTCAATTTCTACAGCACACCTATAGTGGTATGTTAATTGCTCATATTAATATTAATATTAATTAATTTCTGATGCTGTTTTACTCCCAGTATTTTTATGGGCAGCAAGCAAATCTCCTCTCATCATTCACTTTCTTAAGGCTCTGAAGGAGGTGTTGCAGTGGCTTAAAAGCAGATGGCAGGAATAGTTACCACCCTCGCCCATCTGCTCCACCCTTCTGATGGACATTAAAGCCTTCAGGGCAAGGTTCTATGATATGCTTATGAATGAACTCATGCTACTACAGCCTTCAGTTGGGTGTATTCAAGTCAAAGAATTCCACTTTTGGTTTACGAGGCAGTGGTTTACAAAGTGAGTCAAAGGAGGTTCAAGTATTCATGCCTCGAGGATACTAACAGCTTCTGCCACCCAATTTTAACCTGCCACAGCATGTCTCTCAGAGGTTTAAGTTTGAATAAGCAAAGCTCTTTCAGTCAGCTCTTCCACAGCTAGCTCCATATCCCATGGTTATCAAACATCTCTTGCTGAAGCTCTAAAAGGAAGCTTAATTTGTCTTGAAAATGGTTGACCAGAATAATGAAATTACTTTCTAGATGAAGTCTCATGAATGACTCCTCCAATGGCATGAACACATCATTCTCTGTCACAGCAACTACACACCCTGATGCAGCCTTGTGATGCAGAAGAGAATTTGCCTGTGTCGCGCTGACGCTTATAACAGATCTGCCATTCAGCAGGGACTTGGTTTAGCGAACATGGTGGTGCATAGTCAATGGTTGGGCATGGTAGTCTTGAAGGTCTTTTCCAACCTTAACGATTCTATGTACAAGTCATTACATCGCTTTGATCTCATAAAATTCAGGAGAGAAAAACAAATAGTATTCTGAAGCACTCATAGAATGATAGAGGTTGGAAGGGACCTCCTCTCTTTCTACTTGCTACTGCTTTCAGTGCCTGGAAAACTGTGCAGCATAGAAGGATGTGGGGTGCTCTGACAGCTGTCTGAACATTATCTACTGTCTGCCCAGGTGACCAAGAAGGCCAACAACATCCTGGCCTGTATCAGAAATTGTGTGGCCAGCTGGACCAGTGAAGTGATTGTTCTTCCAGACTCAGCACTGGTGAGGCCACACCTGGAATCTTAGCTTCAGGTTTGGGCCCATTCACTAAAATAAGGAGAATTTTGGTGCTGAAGCTGGAGCAGAGAAGGGCAAAAAATTAGATGAAAGGTATGGGAAACAGGTCTTGTGAGAAGCAGCTGAGGGACATGGGATTGTTTAGACTGGAGAAAATGAGGCTGAGGAGAGACCTCATTGCTCTCTACAACTCCCTGAAAGGAAGTTTAAACCAGCTGGGGGCTGGTCTCTTCTCCCTAGTAACAAATGATAGAAGAAGAGAAAATGGCTTCAAGATGCACCAGGGAAGGTTTAGGTTAGGGATCAGAGAGAAATCTCTTGACTGAAAGGGTCCTCAAAGATAGGAAAAGGCTCCCCAGAGAAGAGATTGAATCCCTTCCATTCCTGGAAGCCTTTCCAGGAGGCAGAGATTTGGTGCTAATGGGACATGCTTTAACACCAGCCTTGGTACAGTTAGAGAATGGTTGGACTCAGTGACTTAAAAGGCCTTTTACAAACAATTCTATGACTCTATTCTGTGATTATTTAAAGACTAATGTGGTCAGTAGACAAAAATCAAATTATGTTATCTGAATCCCTCTTCAGTGTACCTTCAAGCTTTAGTTTAAAGGCTTGTGAAATGCATATGCTCTTGGTCACTCCACTCATACCTCTGGATACTCACTGAAGTTATATTCTGGAAGCACACAATCATAGAATGGTTTGGGTTGCCCCTGCCATGGGCATCATCATGATGAGCTAAGTTTATGAGGAATACAATGATTCGTGGCTATAGTTCATAGATTGCACAGGGTTAGAAAGAACCCTCAAAGGTCTTCTTGTCCAATCCCCTTTCAGTAAGCAGGAACACCTCCAACTAGATCAGGTTGCCCAGGGCCACCAAAATACTATGGAAATAATTATGCACACAATATTGACCAGCTCATGTTGTCAAGTTTCCACTTTCTTAATATGAAATTCAAAACAAGAATGGTTTTTTTTGTATGTATGTGCAGCTTTCCTTCGAAAGGAAACACAAATTCCATGCTTATGGAACACATAAACGAATTGGATCTTTTGAAGTCCTTTATCAATGAGCAGTGTGGTGTTTTCCTAACAAATAAGACTCATTTCAGAGTCTGTCTTGTGAGCACAGCGTGCTAGATTGCTTTAATTAAAGCCTGTCAAATTATCAGTAAGGATTTTACATTGAGAAATAATTGCTTTTGGTTCTCTATTCACTTTTTTTGTTGTTGTTGTTAATGGAAACTGAGAAAGTTTGGTTTATCTTCAACATACAATGTAGAATGAATTTTAAAAAATGAAAAATTAATGATGTGACCTTTAATTTCTTGAACATAATTTTACATTAAGCCTTAAAATGACCAAAATTAAGCTAGATTTGACAGTAAAAGTCACTGAAATAAGCCTTATTTTAATTTTCCTAGCTACTTTTTACATCTGCTGTGAGGCAGGAGACAACTGTCTTCTTAACAGTGGCCAGGTCTTGGAGAAAAGACATTCACTCATACATGAAATCAGGACCTTGAGCAAACCAATCTTTCCCACAGCAGTTATTGGAACCAGATGATCTTTAAGGTCTCTTCCAATTCAAGCTATTTGATGCTTCCACAAAACATGAGCAGCCTAGTCTAGTGAAAGGTATCCTTACCCATGGCAGGGGTATTTGAAATAGAAGATCTGGAAGATACCTTCCAATCTGAACCATTTTATGATTCCACATTCTAAATCAAAATAATATATGCATATATTAAAGGGTCTCAAACCTGTAAACCAGTGGCAGGGAGTGGTAACCATCCTACTGAGGAGATAGACATCATCTGCCACAAATATGCCACAGTTATCTCATTACTAAATATCTCATTATTAAATATCTCATTATTAAATATCTCATATATATATCTCATTAAAGTATTTTTCATGAAAGTCTGTTATGACTCCAAAGCATTTGGAGACAAAAATTAAGCAAGCCAGAAGTATTCTCTACCGTCTTCAGTAAGTCATGGTAGACAGAAGTGCCTGGGGACTAGAGGAGGGCAAACATTACTCCAATCTTCCAAAAGGCTAAGAAGGAGGACCCAGGTAACTATAGACCTGTCAGTCTCAACTCCGTCCCAGGAAGGGTAAGTGCTGTCCTTAGGCATATCAAGGACAGTGGGGTCATTAAGAGCAATTACCATGGTTTTACCAAGGGGAAGTCATGTTTGACCAACCTGATAGCCTTTTATGTGGACATAACCAGGTGGACTGATGACAGTAGAGCAGTGGATGTGGTTTATCTTCATTTCAGTAAAGCATGTAACACTGTCTCCCACAGCATCCTTCTGGCTAAACAGAGGCAGTGTGGTCTGGATGGTCAGGTAATAAAGTGCATTGGGAAGTGGTCAAAAGAAAGAAGCCAGAGAGTTGTGGTCAATGGGATGGAGTCCAGTTGGAAGCGTGTGACAAATGGAATCCCACAGGGGTCAGTACTCGGCTCAGGTCTGTTCAATATATTCATCAACGACCTGGATGAGGGCACAGAGTGAACTGCCAGCAAGTTTACTGATGACATAGAATCATAAAATCATAGAATGGTTTAGGTTGGAAGAGACCTTAAAGATCATCCAGTTCCAACCCCCTGCCACAGGCAGGGACACCTCCCACTAGATCAGGTCGCTCAAGGCCTCATCCAGACTGGCCTTGAACACATCCAGGGAGGAAGCAGACACAACCTCCCTGGGCAACCTGTTCCAGTGTCTCACCACCCTCACTATGAAGAACTTCCTCCTAACAACCCGTTCAAATCTCCCCTCCGCCAATTTGAACCCATTCCCCCTCGTCCTGTCATTACAACACCTTGTGAACAGTCCCTCCCCAGCCTTCCTATAGGCCCCCTTCAGATACTGGACGTTCGCTCCAAGGTCTCCTTGAAGCCTTCTCTTCTCCAGGCTGAAAAGCACCAACTCTCAGCCTGTCCTCATAGCAGAGGTGCTCCAGCCCTCTGATCATCTTTGTGGCCCTCCTCTGGACCCCCTCCATCAGTTCCATGTCCTTCCTGTGCTGGGGGCTCCAGAACTGCACACAGTACTCCAGGTGGGGTCTGACGAGAGCAGAGTAAAGGGGGCAGAATCCCCTCCCTTGCCCTGCTGGTAATGCATCTCTTAATACAGCCCAGGACACAGTTGGCTGTCTGAGCTGCATGTGCACACTGTTGGCTCATCTTGAGCTTCTCATCCACCCAGACCCCCAGGTGACATCAATCTGGGTGGAGTGGCTGCCACACCAGAAAGCTGTGCTGCCATTCAGCCAGACTTGGGCATGATGGAGAGCTGGGCAGGAAGAAATTGAATGGAATTCAGCAAGGGCAAGTGTAGAGTCTTGCACCTGGGAAAGAACAACGCCAGGTATCACTATAGGATGGGGACTGACCTGCTGGAGGGCAGCGAAGGAGAAAAGAATCTGGGGGTCCTAGCTGATGGGAGGTTGACCATGAGCCATCAATGTGCTCTTGTGGCCAGGAGGGCCTTTGCCATTCTGGGGTATATTAGAGGGGTGTGGTTAGTAGATCAACAGAGGTTTACTTGCCCCTATGCTCTGCCCTGGTGAGGCCACATCTGGAGTACTGTGTCCAGTTCTGAGCCCCAGAGTTCAAGAAGGACATAGAACTGCTTGAGGGAGTCCAGCATAGAGTCACTAAGATGATTAAGGGAGGGGAACATCTCTCTTATGAGGAGACACTGAGGGAGCTGGGGCTCTTTAGCTCGAAGAAAAGGAGAATGAGAGGTGACCCCATCAGTGTTCATAAATATGTGCAGGATGAGTGCCAGGAAGATGGAGCCAGGCTCTGCTCAGTGATGCCCAGTGACAGGACAAGGGACAGTGGGTGGAAGCTGAGGCATAGGAAGTTTAATTTAAACACAAGAGGGAATTTTTTGCCTGTGAGGGTGATGGAACACTGGAACAGACTGCCCAGGGGAGTTGTGGAGTCTCCCTCTCTGGAGATGTTCAAAACCTTCCTGGATGCATTCCTTTATGATCTGGTATAGGTGATCCTGCTCTGGTAGGGGGGTTGGACTGGATGAGTTTTCAAGGCCCCTTCCAGCCCCTAACATTCTGTGATTCTGTGAGTGGTGCAGTCAATATGCCAATATCTGAAGGGAGCCTACAGGAAGGCTGGGAAGGGACGGTTAAGAAGGGCTTGTGATGATGGGACAAGGGGCAATGGTTTGAAACTGGAGCAAAGCAGATTTAATCTGGGCATTAGGAGGAAGTTCATAATGAGAGTTGCCCAAGAATGTGATTGGGGCTCTACCCCTGGAAACAAAGTCAGACTTGATGTGTTCCTGATACAGTAGCAAGTGTCCATGTTGAATGTAAGGGAGTTGGACAAGCTGACTTTTAAAGGTCCCTTTCAACCTGATGCAATCTGTAAATCTGTGAATGATCATCCTCCGTAAGGACCAATTAAGTTCTTTTTTTTAAGGGCTTTTCTATGTTTGTGTTCTCTATTCTGCTTTTAAGGAGAGACAGAAGAGAGAAAAAAATCCAAAACCAGCTAAAGAAGTGCATCTTCAATAATTGCAGATGTTTTAGATATCCTTGATCTACACGATTTAAGCTGAGAAGTGAACAGGAATCTTTGACCAAAGTGTCATCCTTCAGATATGGCAATATTTCATTCCACTGCCACACCCCTCCAAACCCCNTTAGGCTGTTAGAAAACAGAGCAAACATCTAATGGAAGGTACTTTCCAAACTGAAACTGCTTTGCAGGTGAACTACCTAGGCCAGTGGCAAGGAGCTGTCATAATCCTATCCAAGAGATGTCAAAAATCTGGCATAGCTATCACATTATTTTCTTTAAATATTAAGAAATGTTTATAAAACCTGGTCTGACCTGATTTTCGGTTCCTTTTGTAAAATTTGTCTTACTGAAATTAATTTCAACAGAAAATATTCTAGTTTCTGAGAAACTACACAGTTCTGAAGAATATAATAACACAAAATAATAATGGAAAATTATTACACAAACTAACAAGAACATGCAAAATCTGAAAGCTGAGCTCTGGAGACTCCCTTAAATCCATAAATCTGCTACTCCCACAATTAGTTTCCAAAGATGGTTACAATTACCTCAGTTTTTTACTTGGATGACATTTTTCTGCATAATAATTATCATCAACCCAACATAACCAAACAATAAGCCAAATGTTATCTCCAAAGAAAGGCTCCAGGCTGTTAAAACTCAAAAGAACACATCATCTGAAGAACAGCAAAATGAATCATAGAATCATAAAATTGCGTCAGTTAGAAGAGACCTCCAAGATCATTGAGTCCAATCATGAACCCAAGATCTCCATGTTGCAGATGCTCTCTAGTCCACATGCTCCACAGAATCATAGAATTGCTTCAGTTAGAAGAGACCTCCAAGATCATTGAGTCCAATCATCAACCCAAGATCTCCATGTCGCAGATGCTCTCTAGTCCACGTGCTCCACAGAATCATAGAATTGCTTCAGTTAGAAGAGACCTCCAAGATCATTGAGTCCAATCATCAACCCAAGACCTCCATGGCCACTAAAGCATGTCCATATGCTCTCTAGTCCACATGCTCTTTTGGTCAGCAAAGGCACACAAATTAACACAGAATTGCTCCAGCTTTACACATCACAAGCCTTTAGAATTATAGAACTATTAAGATTGGAGAAGACCTCTGAAATCAAGCCCATCTATCAGCCCAACACCACCATGCTCACTAAACACCACCATGGCCATTAAGCTATGTTCCAAAGTGCCACGTCCACAGGTTTCTTGAACACCTCCATGAATGGTGAGTCCACTACATCCCTGGGCAGCCCGTTCCAATGCCTGGCCACTCTTGAAGGAAATAACAAAATTGTACCAGGAATAGAAAAGTAGAGAGAAAAGACATTACAGGAAAGTATACCAATCCTATATCCTGAAATGGGCTACACCATAAAAAGTTAAGATAAAGTAAGGCCATGAGCAACCTGGTCTATGGAAGGTGTCCCAGACTATAGCAGGGAGATTGGAACTAAATGATCTTGAAGGGACCTTCCAACCTTGAAGGGACCTTCCAACCCAGATCATTCCATGATTCTATGATCTTTACCTAGGACACAGATTGTGGAATCACAGAAAGGTTCAGGTTAGAAAAGCCCCTCAGGATGATCAAGTCCAACCTTTATCCCTATTCTAGAAAATTTACCTTGAACTATATCCCCAAGCACCAGATCCAAACAGCTTCTAAACAAATACAGGGTTCGTGACTCCACTACCTCCTTGGGCAGCCCAATCCAATGCCTGACCACTCTTGCTGGGAAAAAATGTTTCCTAATATCCAGTCTAAACTTGAGGCCAATTACAGCTTGAGGCCATTCCCTCTTGTTCTATCACTATTCACCTGTGAGAAGAAACCAGCAGCAGCCTCTCCACAATGTCCTTTCAGGCAGCTGCAGACAACAATGAGGTCTCCCTTCAGCCTCCTCTTTTTCAAACTAACCATTCCTCAATCAGTCCTTGTAATATTTATTCTCTAGGCACTTCCCCATCTTCATTGCCCTCCTCTGCACTTACTCTGGCACCTCCACATCCTTCTTGTAATGAGGTGCCCAAAACTGAACACAGTACTCAAGGTGTGGCCTCACTAGAGCCAAGTACAAAGGGATGACTACCTCCCTATCCCTGCTGGACACAGCATTTCTAATACCAGCCTGGATGCCATTGGCTTTTTTTGCCACCTGGGCACACTGCTTACTCATATTGAGTTGTTTGTCTGTTACAACTCCCAGGTCCCTTTTTGCCAGACAGCTCTCCAGCCACATTTTCCCAAGTCTGCACCATTGCTTGAGGTCATTGTGACCCAAGTGCTAGACCTGGCATTTGGCCTTGTTGAAGCTCATGCCACTGGAGTTGGCCCATCAATCCAATCTATCCAAGTCCCTCTGCAGAGCTTCCCTAACCTCCTGCAGATCAACACTGCCACCCAACTTGCTGTCGTCTGCAAAGTCACTCTATGTCTTCATCAAGGTCATCAATAAAGATGTTAAAAAGAAGTGGTCCCAACACAGAGCTCTGGGGGATACCACTTGTGACCAGCTGCCAGCTGGAATTAATTGTGTTACATTTTGTAGAAGTGAAAATTAGTCTAAAATAAAATGTTCCTATGAAGGTTGGAATTAGTTAAGACATCAAGAATTTTTACAGATAATAACGTGTAGAGTGGTTTTAAAAGACTACTTACTGACCTGTAATAATTTTTATTTCCTAATATTCTTCGCAGATTTTTCTAAAAGGAAGTTGGAGTTAGGTAGGGGTTGGTGTCTTCTCCCCATTATCAGGTGAAAGCATGAGAGGAAATTGCCTCAAGGTTCATGAGGTGCTGGATATCAGGAAAAATTCCTTTCCTGCAAGAGTGATGAGACTTTGGAACAGGCTGCCCAGGTTGGTGGTGGAATCATCATCCCTCTAGGTATTCAAGAAATGTGTAGACATGGCATTCTGGGACATGGTTTACTGGGCATGGTGGTGTTGGGTTGACTTAATGATCTTAGAGGTCTTTTCCAAACAAAACAATTCTGTGATTTTATTGATTTCTGCGTGATTATTCTTTAGAAAAAAACCTTTTAATAATCTTTGAATTTTAGACCTGAGGAATTACTATGACCATACTTACTTCCCTTGCTTTAGAAAGCCTGTCAAGTTACAGAAAAGTCAGTGCTTTCCACCGTGCACAATTCAAATCCCAATACTCTGATGGCCCATTAACACCAAAGATGTCACCCTTGAACACCATAGAATCAATACACTAGAATGTCATGGTACCCTGATGGGCCACAAAGCCTCTGTACACATTTATTAGACAAAGATTTTTACATCAGAAAAGAAATGTGTTGAGTTCAAAATCAATTTCCCGTTCCTTACTAAAGAAGGAAGTAGTCCTAGGTAAATAAAAGCTTTCTTTTGTCAAGTTCCACTCAGTCAAACATAGGAACTAAACAAAGGTCAAAGTCTTTCAGACATCCTTCCCTGAACAAGGACACGTGCATGTGCACACTGTTAGAAATTCAATTCCTCATTTTCAAGGGTTTTTTTCTTAGATTTTGCCTTTTGGGGCAAGTGTTTCTTATAGAATCACAGAATCATTTTGGTAGGAAAAAACCTTTGAGAGCATCAAGCCCAACCGTTCTTTGTCTACCAAGTCTGTGGCTAAACCATGTCCCTCAGCATCACATCTCAGTATTTTTTAAACACCACCAGGGATGGAGAATCAATCCCCAGGCAATCTGTTGCAGTCTTTTATATCCCTTTTGGTCAAGAAGTTTCTTCTTGGATCCAACCTAAACCTCCCATGGTGCAGCTTGAGACTGTTTCCTCTCATCCTGATACTAGGGAGAAGAGACCAATCCCCTCACCTCATTCCAAACTCCTTTCAGGGAACTGTAGAGAGCCAGAAAGCTCCCTTCAACCTCCTTTTCTCCAGGTTAAACAACCACTGTTCATTCAACTACTCCTAACCAGACCTGTTCTCCAGACTCTTCGGCAGTTTTGTTGTCCCTTGGAGTTGCTTCAGCAATGTCCATCTTGGAGTGAGAAACCCAAAAGTGAACCCAAAATTCCATATGCGGCCTCACTGTGTTGAGTCTAGGGAGACAGTCACTGCCCTGGTCCTTCTGGCCACACTATACTTGGTCTAGGACAGGATGATGGTGGCCTTCTTTGCCACCTGGCACACACTGGTTCATGTTCAGCCAGCTGTCAATTGACAACCCCAGATCTTTGTCTGATAGGCAGTTTTGAGCCAATCTGCTCCAATTCTCTTGTTCAAATCACCACCCAGTTCGGACATTGCTGAGATCTCCTTTCAGGAAAGCATAATAAAATCACAAATCTAACTTTATATGTATTCAGGTATAGTCAAACAATAACATTCCAAAGCCTAGGCAGAAAAAGCTCTCCTAAACATTACTTCAACCATTTACTCACAAGACCATTTAACAGCTGGGACTACTAAAAAAGTAGGAGCAGATAAATTCACACATTTTAAAAGTGATTCTATAGGACACTCCAAAAACCTCAAACAAAAGTCATTCAACTTTCAGACAATACCAGTTATTGACCTTTATGACACCACTGGGAATCTTCAAATGAGACAAAATTCATTAGTATCTTTTCATAATTGGTTCCTCACAGCAATTTTAGAATCTGAGACAAGAAGCAGTGTTGATCATAGAATCACAGAATTGTTTTGCTTGGAAAAGACTCCCAAGACCACTGAATCCAACCATCAACCCAACACCACCATGACCATTAAAACATGCCCCAAAGGGCCACTTCCACATATTTCTTGAACACCTTCAGGAATGGTGACTGCTCTATCTCCCTGGGCAGCCTGTTCCAATGGCTGACCACCCTTTCAGGAAAGAAGTTTTTCCTGATATCTAAACCTCCCCTGGAACAAATTCAGACC
The DNA here is from genome assembly GCA_013396835.1 of Psilopogon haemacephalus. Taxonomy (NCBI): domain Eukaryota; kingdom Metazoa; phylum Chordata; class Aves; order Piciformes; family Megalaimidae; genus Psilopogon; species Psilopogon haemacephalus. The sequence goes on from VWZI01000484.1 coordinate 391,520, forward strand.
ATTTCCTCTCAACCCAATTTTGGGAAGAAGACAAAACTCCCACTGAACTGCAACATCCTTTTGTTTTTCATCCATCCTTGTAGAGAGGGATGAACAACCAATTTGGGCCAATCTGATGGGGAAAAAAAAATAAACCTCTTCGTGAGCTCCTGTGCACATTTGACTTCCCCTCCCCTTTTTCTTTTCCTTTTTTCCTCAAACCCTGCATATTTCCAATAAATAATTAAAAATTAAAAAATAAAAAGCAAGAAGAGAGAAGGGGAGAAAATGAGAGAGTAGGGAAAAAATGGGGA
>VWZI01000484.1:392911-426993 GCA_013396835.1 Psilopogon haemacephalus
GGAGAGGAGAGGTTCAGAGAGGAGAGGAGAGGAGAGGTTCAGAGAGGAGAGAAAATAGGGGGGTGGGGGGAGAAAAGAGAGGGGAAAAAAGCGGAAGAGAAGAAAATCAGGAAGACTCCTGGGTCTTTCCCTCTCATGAAACATTGAGTGCACAAGATTTACCTTATTGTTATCTCCCCTGGATGCTTTAATATTTTCTATGACGTCTCTCACCAACTCACGCGTGTCTCTTAGCAGAGGTTGCTGTGCTGATCTCCAACTCTCAGGAGAGCTGAGGTCCTTTTGCCAATTAGAAATAAGCAAGTTGGTTAATTAACACACCCTTGTCATTAATGGTTTCACCCAAAGCTGACAAAGAGTCTTTGCTGCCAACTATGAACAAAAAAAAGAGCACTAATTAAGCAACCTGTTGTTTCTGAAGAGATAGCTTCTCCCAGCACCCAACAGATCACTTAAACTCCTCAGAAGACCTCCAGAGCCTTCCAAGAACACTCTGGATTTCTTAAAACTGTCCTACTCAAAAGGACAAAAAAAAAAAAAAAAACAACAAGGAAAAAGAAACCAAAAGCAAAATGAATCAACTGAATTCTAATAGTTTTGAGTACTTTTAACAAAATCACAAACTAGGAGGGTTTGAAAGGGACCTTCAAGGATGATTGAGTCCAAGCTCCTTCCTAAAAGCTTCCAGAGAAGGAGACTCTACAATTTCTCTGGGCAGTCTGCTCTAGGGCTCTGGCACCCTCATAGGAAGGATGTTTTTTCCTTAAATTCACATGTTCTAGCAGGCAGCCACTGAACTTCAGGAAAAAAAAATATTTACTGTGAGGGTGCTGAAGTGCTGGAGCAGGCTGCCGAGACAGGTTGTGGAGTCTCCTTCTCTTGAGACTTTTAATACTCACCTGGGCATTGCAATCCTCTGCAATATGATCTAGGTGACCCTGCTGTAACATGGGGGTTGGACTAGATGGTCTCCAGAGGTCCCTTCCAACCCTCACCATTCTGTGATTCTGATGCAACACAAGAAGTGACTCTTCTGGAGCCAGACAGCAGCAATCGTTGCTTCAGTTGTCCATCCTACTGCACCTCCAGAGCACACCTGCCTTTAGAAAGCCTCCTTCCCACACCTGGAAGGCAAGATTGTTTCTGAGCCTGGTACAGTAAGGCAAAAGGATACTTACTCTTTAATATTTGAGCTTAAGCTTTGCCACCTGCACTGATTTATGCATGAGCTCTCCTCAGGGAGAAGGGACAGGTAGATATGAGTAGTGACTGTCACAAGTTTAAATGTTCACACACATGAATCAAACATGTACAGCAGAGTGGTTATAAAGCAACTGTCTATCTATGGTGTTTGAAGGAAGCAGAATTACACTGTTTTGGTTTCCTTATACCAAAACATACTGAGCCACTTCTAAATTTGGGACAGAATTCAAGAGAACAAAATAAGATCAGAATTTGGAACTCTGTTAGAGCTCAGAGTCAAAACACCAGTCATTCACTGATTTTACTTCACCTAGCGGATCAGGCGAAGTAATTCTGCTCTTGTCCAGCTTTGGAACCCTCAGCACAAGAAGGACAAGGACTTGAGGGATCAGGTGCAGAGGAAGCCACAAAAATTATCAGCTTTAGCAGCTCTCCCACAAAGACAGGCTAAGAAAACTGGGGCAGTTCATCCTGGAGAAGAGAAAGCTCCAGGGAGATCTTAGACCAGCCTTCCAGTATGAGAAATGGGCTTAAAAGAAGGCTAGAGAGGGACTGTTTCCAAGGCATGTAGCAACAGGACAAAGAGCAACGGCTTTGAGATGGAAGAAGGGAGATTTAGACTGGAGATTAGGAAGAAATTCTTTACAGTGAGGGTGATGAGTCATTGGAACAGGGTGTCCAGTGAGGCTGTGGAGGCCTCATACCTAGAGACATTCAAGGTGGGGGCTCTGAGCAACCTGTTCCAGTTGGAGATGTGTCTGCTGATTGCAAGGGGGTTCAACTAGACTACCTGCAAAGTCCCTTCCAACCCAATGCATTCTATGGTAATCAAGTCCAAACATCAATCCAACACCACCATGCCCACTAAACCATGTCCCAGAAGATATATTCAGTTTCAGATGTTAAATTCAATATATTTGTCATCATGTCAAGGTTTTGTTTTTTTCTTTAAGACTCAGTCAGATTCAGACTTCCCCAGCTTCATCCATAGTTACTTTGCAACTAGCAACAGACCAAATGGAAAAATAAAAACTAAATGAGTTTGCAACCAAAAAAAAAAATTGACCATCTCTATTTATTCAGCAATGGACCAAAATTTAGATTACTAATAGGGGTTTTCTTTAAATTATTTTGTGAAGATTGTTTATAAACAAAATGAGAAATCCATTAAATGGATGTGATTGACCTTCTGTACTCAGCACTGGTGAGGCCACACCTTCAGTCTTAGCTTCAGTTTTGGGACTCTTACCTCAAGAAAGACATTGAGGTGATGGAGCAAGTCCAGAGAAGAGAAACAAAACTGGTGAAGGGTCTGGAGAATAGGGCTGGTGAGGAGCAGCTGAGGGAAATGGGGTTGTTTAGTCTGGAGAAGAGGAGGTTGAGGGGAGATTTCATTGCTTTCTACAGTTCCCTGAAAGGAAAATGGAATAAGGTGGGATTTGGTCTTTTCTCCCTAGGAACAAGTGATGAATAAGAAGAAATAGCCTCAAATTGCACCAGGGAACATTTAGGTGGACATTAGAAGAAACTTCTTCACTGAAAAGAGTTGTAAGGCACTGTAAGGGGCTACCCAGGGAAATTGTCAAATCTCCATCCTTAGAGGTGTTTCAAAGGTACAGAGAAGTGGTGCTGAGGGATGTGGTTTAGTTCCAGCCTTGTTAGAGTTAAGAACTGTTTGGATTTGATGATCTTGAAGGTCTTTTTCACCGCAAACTTTTCTCTGTTGTAGGAATATTTGTTCTTTTAGAGTGCTAGCCTTTTAGAGAAGCTGGTTGACAATGTATGCAACAGTGTTTGAATTCAGTGTTTGTAGACACAAAAAAATCTGCCAGCTACTACTGCATTGAATAGAAAAGAAACCGAAAACCTCTAAGGAAAGAGAGTATTAAAACACTGTCAGATAAGTTCAGTCATGCAATGTCCAGAGATCCAAAAAGGATACCAAAATCCACTGATCCAGAGATTTCACAGTTTCTTGTATCCTGATTCAGTGGAAAGGAAATGAATGAACAAACGAGAGAAGAACAAATAGAAGTGAATCAGGACAAGCTCTGGAACTCCAACAGGAAGCTGGGCTCTGGCCAGGAGTCTGCACTTGCATGTTTTTCATCCCTAAGGAACGGCTCCAGAATACTGAACTGCTTCTGAGACTTAGCAAAAAGCAGTAATTTTTGTGCATCCTCAGCTTGTAAATTTAAAGCAACCCCTAGTTCTGTTAAGATGAATGTCTTTAAAATCAGATGTTACTTCAAGCTGTTTAAAAAAAAAAAAAAAAAACTCCAAAGATATAATAAAAATAATATAGGAAAAGAATACAGGAAAAATAATACAGGGAAGAGGATACAGGGAAATAATATGGCAAAAGACAGGGGGAAAATAAAGGAAAAAAGAAAAGGGGGGGAGGGAAAGGGGATAAAAGAGGGGGAAGGGGAAAAAAGGGGGGAAAAAAGGAAAAAATAATTGGAAATATAATAAGGGGGAATATTAAAAATAATATGGACTATATTAAAAAAGAGAAAAAACTCTTAGCATATTATGCAGAAAACATTCACTCTGAGGTTTCCTTTAATAAAATCATCTGTAGATGAGATACACATCGGTTGAGTAGTACAAGCCTCTGGAGTAAACATTTCTTTTTTTTTCCAGCCTCTCCTCATCAGACAGATGTTCTGGTCCCTTCATTATCCTCGGAGCCCTCCCTCCATTGGACTCTCTCCAGTAGTTCCCTGTCCCTCTTGAACTGAGGAGTGCAGAATTGGACACAATACTCCAGATGTGGTCTCACCAGGGCAGAGGGGAAGGGGAACTTCCCTTGACCTGCTGGCCACACTTTTCATGCACTCCATAAGTAAAAGTGTGTTTGCAATGACTGTAGCAACAATGTGCCTACAACCACAGCCAGGGGAAACCAGAATTGCTACATCTGACTTCCTCCACTCCTACTTTTCTAATTGTAGGAAAAGCAACAATACAGATGGATTTAATTAGAGAGTCCAGACAACTGGATTAGCAGTTGATACACAAGCTGCACCATCAGCTGTCATCTGCAGAGTTTGGATTTCAGCAGCCAGAAAAGCTCTCAAATGAAGTAATACGCAACAAAGAGTTTTGCAGCAGCAGGAAAAAAGTATGATTTAGATGGAAAATGAAGGGGAAAAAAACAGACTGTACAACAGTAACAAAGATTTTGGTCTGTAGGAATAAGCCAGTCTCTACCCTTACAAACATGACAGAATTTAATAATTGTCCATGCCTTGAGGACTAGTGGACCAGTACATAAAGGACCATGGACCAGTAGATAAAGGGTGTCTTCCAAGAAGACGAAAACTACATTTTCACAAAGAGTCCCATGGAAAAGATGATTACAAGTTACTTCTGGGGAGATTCCCATGGAACTCCAAAAGAAAGTGTTTCATGATGAAAACAAGTAGACATTGGAATCATCTCCCAAGCAGTGGATTCTCCTCCCCTGGACAGTTTGGAGAGTCAGATTCACAGGGTGCTGGCTCATCTCATTTCAGCTACACTACGACCTAGAAAGGTCAGACCAGATTATCTTTGAGGTCCCTTCCAGCCTGGAATTCCATGATCTCTGATTCACAGGTGGGCTTATGTTGTAGTTCCTGGTGTGATGGGATTCTGCCGGTTATGGAACCAGCTTAGTTCCAGAATTAATCAAGTGGACAGCACCATATGGTTGTGTGCAATTGCAACACAGAGCTCTGATATTGTTAAGGGTTGGGTTCTTTGGGTTTTCACCATTCACTGAGTGCAACCATTCTTTGACTCTACCAAGTCTGGAGCTAAACCATGGCCCTCAGCATCACACCTCTGCATCTTTTAAACACCTTCAGGGATGGTGAATTCACCACCTCCCTGGCTGCCTATTCCAATGTCTGACCACTCTTTCAATCAAGATTTTTTTTTTAACCTAATATCCAATCTAAGCCTTCCCTGGTGCAACCTGGGGCCATTTCCTCTTGTCCTATGACTTGATACTAGAGAGGCCAACATCCACCTCACTTCAACCTTTCATCAAGCCCAGCTGTCAGCTTGTGACTTTCTCTAAGTTACTAGTTTAGCAATGGAGGGAAAGTCTGTGGACACTTGAGGAAACAAAATTTGAGTGGAGAAATCCACAGAATGAGCTCAGGAGAAAGCATTTCAAAATGTAGCACAAAAATCAATAAAGGAAAATTTTTTTATATATATATTTTAAAATGTAAGAAGTAAAATATAAAACTAAAATATAAAACAAAAAAATAAATTAAATAAAAATAAAAAATATAAACTAAAATACAAAATATCAAGCACTCATAGACGAAACAAATTTCTTTATATGCTGCCTCATAGACAGGAGCTATTAGAATGGGATGAGAATTGTAGCAGAAAGACAATTAATTACTCAAGATGTGCAGTAAATGAGTCAAATGGCAGGAATGATGGGAAAAGAAGCTGTTGAGAAAATGAGTTTTCTATGTAGGATTGGTAAGGCTTCAGTTATTCTTTTAAAGGTCTTTTCTAACCAAAATGGTTCTATGATTCTAAGCGCAGCTCAGGCACCAGGACTTCCCTGTGTGCATCAGTACCTGGTGCCAAACACTGATAAATCAGAGACAGCTTAGAGGACAGCAACAACAAAAAGTCATAAACTGGCTTTCCTGATGCTACTTATTCAAAAATACCAAAGGACTAATAACATTCCCTAAAAACATCATAAAAGGACAATGAAGAACTTCACTAGGGAGAGGTAAAGATGAAACTACCTTAGCCTGTGCTTCCACTTTACCATTTCAACAGATCCAACTTAGGCGTTTATTGCCTTCTTCAAATCACACTGCCTGTGCCTTTTTGTCTCCTGACTGATGAATGCTTCCTGCTTCTCCAATTCACTTCTTTCAGGCAAATGTTTCTACAGATTTTTTAAAATTTTTGTTTTATTATTTTATATCTTTACTTCAAGCATATGGAAACAAGTAGAATCACCGGAGGTTTGAGCAGCTAGAGACAGAGGTGTAGGACTCACACAGAATCATAGCAGGAACAATAAAGCTGTTAGAAAAAACAAACAAACAAACAAACAAACAAACAAACAAACAAACAAACAAACAAAAAACCCCAAATGTAAAATAAATAAAAAAAAAAGAAGTAAAATTACATAAAATAAAGTAAAATAAAATACTGGGACACCCTACCTGAGGAGGCAGAAAACAGTCCTGTTTGAAAGGTTTTAGACAATTTAAATGCAAGATCTAAGGAACTTGGGATGAGAGGAAAATGCCTCAAGCTGCATCAGGGAAGGTTTATGTTGGATATTGGGAAGAAGTTCTTGACTGAAAGCATGGTCAGGCACTGGAACAGGCTGTTTAGGGAGGTGAGTGAGTCACCATCCCTGGAGGTGTTCATGAAATGTGTGGAGATGGCACTCTGGAACATGGCTTAATGGTGGCATTGGGTTGATGGTTTGACTTGATCATGGAGGTCCTATTCAAATTTACTGATTTCAATTTCATAACCTGCGTAGGATGTGTGTGTGTGTAATTAAAAGCTCACCTAACTCATAGAAACCAGCCTTATAAATATGAGGTAATTAAATAATTCAATGATCAGGTGACATCTGGCTGAGATGGAGTTCATTTTCTTCACAGCAGCACCTATGCTACTGTGTTTCAGATTTGTGACTTAAAATAGTGCTGATAACATGCCACCCTTTTGGCTTCTGCTGAGCAGAGTTTGGACACCATCAAGTTTTTTTTCTTTTTCCCCACCCTGCCAGCAAGTGGGCTGAGGGTGAGGAAGAAATGAGGAGGAGACATAACCAGGACAGCCAACAAATTGACCACAGGGATATCCCATGCTATATGACATCATGCTCAGCAATAAAAGCTCAGAGAAAGAAGAAAGAGAAGGGTGTTGAAAATACACCAGTGTGTAATACTTACTACAATCAATCTTCTAATTTTTTGTATAACTACCAGGGGAGTAGCTGGGTGAGGAGAAGCTCAACATGATCTGATAAGGGTTTCTTGCAGTCTTAAAACCAACTATGTCCTAGGCTGTTACCCACAAGCATAGGCCTGAGACCCTACCTGCAGAGCTCGATCCAGCTCTGGAGCCCCAAGACAAGGACACAGAACTGTTAGAGCAGGTGCAGAGAATGGCCACTGATGATCGAAGGGCTGAGTACTTCATAAAATCATAGAATGTTTTGCATAGGAAGGGAACTTCAAGACCATGTAGTTCCAACTCCCCCTGCCACAGACTGACACCTTCCACTAGACCATGTTGTTCAATGTCCTGTCCAATCTGGTATTGAACACTTTCAGAGAGGGAGATGTTCTCTATAGCTCTACTGTTTTTGGCAGGTATCTGAAAGGTTGGAGTGAGGTATGAATTGTTCTATTCTTCCTAGTATCAGGTGATAGAAGGAGAGGAAATGGCCTGAAATTGTGCCAGGGAAGGTGTGAGGTGGATATTAGGAAAAAATTCTTTCCTGCAAGAGTGGTCAGGGATTGGAACAGGCTGCCCAGGGAAGTGGTGAAGTCACCATCAAGAAACGTGTAGACATGGCACTTTGGGACATGGCTTTGCAGGCATGGTATTGTTGGACAGGTGATTGGACTTGATGATCTTAGAGATCTGACCACTCTTTCAGTAAAGGATGCTTTCCTAATATGCCATGTTAATTACTGGACTACTACACTAAAATCTGTATGAGTGAACAGTACAAGACTACCTATAACAGTCAGATCTGCAGAACCGTGGCACAGGTCCAGCTTCTGTCAAGTGGATATCCAGAGCACAAAATTATCGGCATGACCTTCAACATATTTTTCGTTGATGCTAACCAGCGTCAACCTGGTCCCAGAGAATGATCAGCCACAGCTCAGCAGCCACCAGCCAAGGAACTATTTCCAAACTACAATTTGAATCCAGTTGTCTGGTTCTGAGTGGTACAAGGGGGCAATAGGGTTGCCAGAAAATCAACAGGAACAGTAGCTGCATTAACTACTTGCCTAGTGGCTGCAAATCACATTACAGACCTCCTTTATTTTTTTTCCCTGCATTTTAGAAACCTCCTCTTTTTTTTTGTTGTTTTTTTTTTTTTCCCCCCCAGAAACCACCCTTATCCTGCATTTTAAAAACCTCTATTTATTTTTGTACTTCAGAAACCTCACTTTTTTTTTCTTTTTGTCATTTCAGAAACCTCCATTTTTGATAGCTCTATTTTTCTGCATTGTAAAAATACCTCCTTTTTTTTGTTGGGTTTTTTTTTTGTGTGTGTTTGGTTTTTTGTTTGTTTGTTTTTCCTGGAACCTTCCTTTTTATTGTACTCTAGAGACCTCCTCTTTTTTTAATTTCAGAAAAATTCCTTTATTATCATTTCAGAAATGCTTTTTTTGGCATATAAGAAACCTCCTTTTTTTCTACAACTCAGAAACCTCCTGCCTTTCAGAAATCTCCCCTTTTTTTTTCTGTATCTCATGAACCTCCTTTTTTTTGTCATTTCAGAAACTTCTTTTTTTTAACATATCAGAAACCACCTTTTTTTTCCTTGTTTTGTTCTTTTTTTTTTCATTCTTGATATTTACCACATACTGATGTCAAAAAATAACCTATTTTTCTCTTTATAACAGCACACCAATGTTACATTTCTTATTGATAGACACAAAAAAAAGAAGTGACAAAAGTCTTCAACATCCGTGGTCAACATTTGAAAGTTAAAGGGTAGCAAATTGCAGCTATCACTGTTTTGGAGGCTATTCCAAAAGACAGGAAAAAAACCCCTTTAATTGTCTTCTAACAAAATAGCATCAAAATAAATGTATGAACTGATATTACACTGCAGGATGCTTCATGGGAGACATCATGCAGATTTTTCTCCAAATGTTGAGGAAAAATGGTGACATTGCAATGAGCAATCTGGTAATTTTTCTACCATCCTTTGGAATTTGATAACTTGAGAGGAGACTCTGCTTACATTTGTAACTCCTTATCAGAGACACTGTATTAGCTGTTCTCTGCTACTTGTCTTGGCCTGCTGGGATTACTGGAGAAGAATAGGATACTCCTGAGTATAGAGAGGTGAATTCTGATCACTTCTGAAAGCTAGCAGATAGATGCTTATGTAAGGTGCTTTGTCCCTGGATCACTTCCACAGAAGGAGGAATTTTTACATCCAAAAATTGTAAATCACCACAGAAGCATAAAAGAATTTAATTTTTCAGTAGATACCAGAAACTTAATGAATTATTATATGATCTGGATGAGGAAATTGAGAGCACCTTCAGCACGTTTGCAGATAACACTAAACTGGGTGGGAGTGTTAATGTGCTGGACAGCAGGAAGCCTCTGCAGAGAGATCTGGTCAGGCTGTTTCAATGGGCCAATGTCAGTTGCATGAGATTCAAGCCAAGTACTAAGTCCTCTACTTAGGTCACAACAACCAGATGAACACTCTAAGCTTGAGGCAGAGTACCTGGGAACTTCCTAGCAGAGAAAGACATGGGGGTGCGTATCAACAGCCAGATGCAGATCAACCTATCCTGGTACAACTTGAGGCCATTTCATCTGATCATTTGTTACTAGGGAGAAGAAACCAACCCTCCCACCTCACTATCCCTCAGCATCCTTTTGTCCAGACTGAACAATCCCAGTTCCCTCACCAGACCTGTTCTCCAGACCTTTCACCAGCTTTTTGCCCTTCTCTGGACATGGTCCAGCACCTCAATGTTCTTCTTATAGTTGAGGCAGGTAATTAAAGTCATTAACAAAGTAAAATAAACATATTTTCTTATAATTCTAGTCAGAAGCACTAATAACTGAATCAAAATACCCCAAAAAAAAATCAACGTTGCAGAATAAGAAGTCTTTAAAGTCCACAAAATTAATTGAACTGTATCAGAGGTGGCAAAAAACCTTTACATTTATGATGTGGAGATGCAGTGTTAAGGGACATGATCTAGCACCAGCCTCGGTAGAGTTAGATAACAGTCAGAGTGAATGACCTTAAAGGTCTTTTCTGACCAAAACAATTCCATTATTAGTATTGAACAAAATATTAATAACTGAAAAAGCAGACTTGTTAGGTATTAAAAATTAACAAGTTTATTGATGTAATCATAAGTCTGAGAATATGTAGTATATAAAAAATATTAACATGAAATCCTGGAAACTCAACATTCAAAACTAGGCTATTTATTTCCTTCTATATGTTTATTTATTTCCTTCTATATGTTTCACATGGAACTCTGTGTTTAAAAGCAAGACGGAAATGTTAAACCACTGATATACAAACTTTTAATTTGAAAGTATGTTCAGCTTGAAATCAGAAAAAGGGCTAGGAAATATATTTTTAAAAATCTTTTTGACAGTTCTTTTTTATTTTCCCCTCTTTACTTTTATTTCTTCCCTCTTTATAGGTCATCCCCCCTAGCCTGAATGCCAGACAGCTAGATTTCAAGAGCACACTGCTCCCCAAATAATCCTTTGCGCTACCAGAAGTCAATCATACATTAAAGCCTGGAGACAGGCACAACTAAATCTTCTACATCTTCTCCAAATCCACTAAACCAGGGACTAATAGTATAAGAATGATGACATTTCTAACTCCATGCTCAGGCTGGCTCTTTGCCCATTTTCTGACTTTATAAATGATGAATCTACAAGAATAGGATTGAAGATGTGGGGTTGCATTGTGGGTTTTTTCCAGAGTTTGACATCAACATCCTTTAATATTAGAAGAAACCAGTCACAGAAACTTTTTGACCAGTTTCCAATGCCCTTTTTATCAGTTGGAGATTGACAGACTCCCCCCTCCCCGAAATGTAATATAACAATTCATGCATTAGAAATATCTAACGGCACCTGCATCTGAAGAAATAAAAGGTTAATAAAGTTAAAATGGATTACTCAAAGTCCGAGCAACTTCTTTGGAGAGAGAGAGTGTAAATCCACTGTCATGTAGGTTGTGTATCAATTATAATCTTAAAACAACCACATTCTGAAGGAAAACAGATATGAATCTTCTCTAAAAAAAAAACACATGGGGCTGACCTACTCCTCCTGGTCCAACTCATTTAAACTATTCCATTACCTGGCAAGGCTGGACCAGATGATCCCTTCCATCTTGACATTTTATGAATGTGAGAGAGCTGGGGTTGTTCAGCCTGGAGAAAAGAAGACTGAGAGGAAACTTCATTGCTCTCTACAACTCCCAGAGAGTAGACTGAAGTGAGGTGGGTATTGGTCTCTTCTCCATACTATCAAGAGATAGAATGAGAAGAAATGGCCTGAGATTATACCGAGCGAGATGTAAATTGGTTATTAGGAAAAATTTCTTTCCTGCGAGAGTGATCAGGCAATGGAACAGATTGCCCAGGGAGGTGGTGGAGACACTGTCCTGGAGGTGTTCAAGAAATGTGTGGGCATGCCACTCTGGGACATGGTTCCAAAACTGTGTAGTCATGGAGCCTTGTGACATGGTGGTAGTGGGTTGACGGTTGGACTCAATCTTCAAAGTATTTTCCAATCTTTTAAATTCTATAATCTTTCTAATATCCTCTCACAGATGGATTTTCTCTTTAGCTGACATGAACTAGAGAAATAATGCACCTCAACACCATCATAAACCTCAAGGTGCAATCTGAGGCTATTTTCTCTTGCCCCATCACTTAGGAAAAAAATCTTGACTGCAAGGATTCTCAAACACTGGAGTAGGCTTCCTGGAGAGGTGATTGAATCCCCATCTCTGGAGATGTTCCCAAGACACAGAAATGTGGTGCTGAGGGACACAGTTTAGCATTAGCCTTAGTGGAATTAGATAATGGTTGGACTCAATGATCTTAAAGATATTTTTTCAACAAAAAAATTAGTTTCTGAGAGCCACTGAAAGAGTCTGTAAGAACCTCTTTGTCACAGTATCTTACTTTTCACAAAGACACATTCAACAACATCTGCAGCTAGACACATATCAAGGACTTAAGAATCCATGTTAGTCAGATGGACCCCTCTGAACTATTTCTGTTCAGATCTCCACTGAACTCTCTCTGTTTAAGCAGCCACTATATTCCCGCATGCAAATATTTCCAAGTGTTGGGTTCTTGATGATTTTTTGTCCCCTTAGGGAAAGAGCAATGCACAGCTGTCATTTTCCCACTTGTATCTCCTTGATTTTTTTTCCTACGTGAAAAGTCCCCCTCATACTTTTTTCCTACCTGAAAACTGACAGTTGTTGCCCAAAGAGGGAACAGAACATGACTGAATGTGCAGACAGAGATTTTGGAAATATAAGAATCATCTGATACTCAGAACACTGAGGGCTTGCTGTTTTCAGAATGAAAACTTCATGTGGTAGAGCAACTCGATTCCTGATTTCACTGTATTTCATATTTCTACAGTTTGACTTAATATATTTTAAGAGTAAAAAAAGGTCCATGACAGAAGCAGTTTTTATAAAGCCAAAATATAGAATCATAGAATGGTTTAGGTTGGAAGAGACCTCAAAGATCATCCTGTTCCAACCCCCCTGTGCCATAGGCAGGGACACCTCCCACTAGAACAGGTCGCTCAAGGCCTCATCCAACCTGGCCTTCAACACCTTCAGGGACAGAGCAGCCACAACCTCCCTGGCCAACCCGTGCCAGTGTCTCACCATCTTCACTGTGAAGAACTTTCTCCTAACATCCTGCCTAAATCTCACCTCTGCCAGTTTAAACCCATTACCCCTCATCCTGTCATTACAAGATCTTGTGCATTGTCCCTCCCCAGCCCTCCTTTAGGCCCCTTTCAGATATTGGAAGGCTACTATAAGGTCTCCTCGAGGTTTTCTCTTCTCCAGGCTGAAAAGCCCCAACACTCTTATCCTGTCCCCATAGCAGAGGCGTTCCAGCCCTCTGATCATCTTCAGAATGCTGTAGAAATAGCAACAAAATGCCACACTGTATTATCAAAAATCCAGAACTGGATTGTATAGATTGCATAGGTGTTAAGAGTCGCCATCCTTGGAGTTGTTCAAGAATTGTATGGGCATGGTACTTCTGGACATGGTTTATTGTTCATAGTTGTCTTAGATTGATGTTGCACTTAAAGATCTTGAAGGTCTTTTCCAACTGAAGCAATTCTGCGAATCTGTGATAGCTTTTATCACAGAACATCTTTGTTTGGAAGAGACCTTCAGGATCACCTATTCCAACATTTGACCCAGCACTTCAGGGTCATCACTAAATCATTTTCCTAAGCACCAGGTCCACTCACCTTTAAAAACCTCCAGGGAGACTTCTCCACTATACTGAGCAGACTACTCCAATGTTTGAGAATGCTTTCACAAATTACTTTGCCAACAAGGTTAATCTTACAAACAAGGTTACTCTTACAAACAGGAATTCAATTTCTTCAAACTGCTTGAATTTCCTTCACATTTCAATTTTTTGTTATAATCATATTTTTTGTTTTAGTTTAAGCATTGTTCACATTTCCATCTCATTCTTATTTCCCTGTTTCTTCCTGAGAAGGCTCAATTTTGAGCTAGAATTTCATAAACCTTTCTCATAACCTTCAGCATCAATATTATGATTAAAGAAGAAACATTGAATGCTCAAAATCAGATTTTCAGATTGCATTGAGGTGGAAGAGACCCTCAAAGTTCATCTTGCCCAACCCTCTCCAGTCAGCAAGGACATTTCCACTTAAATCAGGCTGCACAGTGCCACAACAAGTCTAACCCTGAATGTCTCCAAGGTTGGGATCTCAGCCACACTTCAGAGCAACCGGTTCCAGTATTTCACCACCCTCATTATGAAGAACTTCCTCCTAATGTCCAAACTAAATTTACCCTGCTCCAGTTTCAAACCATTCCCCCTCATCCTTTCACTACAAGCTCTCCTGAACAACCCCTCTTCAGCCTTCCTGTAAGTCTCCTTCAGGTACTGAAATGTGGCTAGAAAAGTCTCCCCAGGCCCTTCTCTTCTCCAGGCTGAACTGCCCCAATTCTTTTAACCTGTCTTCATAGGAGAGGTGCTCCAGCCATCTGAATGTTCCCACAATCACACCACCACAAAACCCTTTCTCTTTGGCACACTGAAATACAGTTGAACTCAATGATCTTAAAGGTCTTTTCCAACTGCAACCATTCTGAGATTATCTAACTTCCATAACTATCATGACATCAAATTCACATACTTGGTATTTTCATTTGACTGTAAGACTTCAAACCACATTTTTTAGATAAATGCCAAACATAAAACAGTTTAAAAGTTATTATGAAGCCTATAAATACTTTCTAGCATCTCAGTTTGCATATTCCTCATTTTCCAGGCTTGAACGCAGAAAGATCTGTCAATGTTATTTATGACATGTAATAAACACCACAAGTGTGGTTTGTAGATTAGCTCTCTTGTTTACTCACTAAAAAGATTCCCCAGGGCAAGAGGACAAAGCAAAGATCCCAGTTCTCTACAAGTTTTTTGAAAGTGAATATAAAACTTGCAGGAATGCTGAGAATGATCTCACAGCTCCTTCATTTAGGACAGCATCAGGTCACTGCTATCACTTCTGTCATTGTTACTTTTTACTTAAACTGAACTGTGGCAAAGACCTAATCACCATTTATAGAAAGAATCATAGAATGGTTTGGGGTGTGAAGGACCTTAAAGATCATCTAGTTCCAAATACCTCCTACTAGAACATCTTGCTCAAGGCCCCACCCAACCTTCCAGGCTTGGAGCCTCTACAACTTCTCTGGGCAAGCTTTTCCAGTCCCCTGATGCAACTTGGTGGTATTTCTTTTCCTCCTATTTCTTATTCCTAAGGAGAAAAAAAACCAACCCCCTCCCAGCTCTGACTTCCTTTCAGGAAGTAGTAGAGAGCCAGAAGATCTCCTCATCAGTTTTCTCTTCTCCAGACTAAACAACCACATTCACCTCATTTGCTCCTCACCAAACCTGTTCTCCAGACCCTCCGGACCAGACTTTGTTGCCCTTTTCTAGATCCAGTCCAGCACCTTAATATCTTTCTTGGAGTGAGGACCTCAAAACTTATTGCTTTCTACAACTTCCCGAAAGAAGGTTGAGATGAGGTGGGAGTTGGTCTCTTCTCCCTAGTGTCAGGTGATGGAATGTGAGAAAAGGTCTTCAGGATTCACCAATGGAGACTTAAGTTGGATATTAGGAAAAATTTCTTGGTTCTTTCTTGAACACCTGGAGGTGCTCAAGAAAAATGTGGACTTGTCAGTTGGGGACATATTTTAATGGCCACAGAGGTCTTAGGTTGATGATTGGACTTGATGATCTTAGAGGTCTTTTACAACAGAAAAAAACTTTCTATGATACTAAATAGGTTTTTTGCTATGGCAAAATTCTACTTGACTTTTTGCCCCTCACCTACCCATGGAAATTGTATTCCTGGGCACTACCCAGTGTAGGTAGTATTTTGTCATGATTTTTAAATTACCTCTTCTCCACTTTTGAGGCTAATAATTTATTCTGCTCACATTCTTAACAGTAGATAGTCAACATCTTTCTATTTCTTTGCCTGGATCATTTTTTTTTTCTTTTTCCTTCTCTGCTTGCAAAATGCCAACACAAAACTTAACCATGAAGTGTCAAAAACCTTTAGTCAAGAGTTTTCCAGGCTGAATAGCTTTCTTATCCATTCTCTTATCTTTTATTTTTTCCAAATCATGTGATAAACTTCTTTTAACCCCCTCCAAGGCTGTGCTATAAACTGAGTCTATTCATAGCTTGGATCATTAATGAGTAAGGATATTCCTTTTAAAAGAGCTAACAAAGATGTAACATTGCCTTACTTTACTTCCTTCACTGCCAATTACACAAAGTCACAGAATAAGCTCCTGAATTATGGAAAAATAGAGAAGATGGTGACTGGTTGATTTGTGCGAGAAACACTTAAGCCTCCTTTGGAAGAAAATATATCATGAAGAAACAAGATTAGTCATAAAAGTGACATGTCCTGTTTATTTTTCCCAGCATAGGTCAGCCACAGGTGTCTGCCAGGCTGATTCTGAATTTGGGATGTAGATTCATGGAAACATTTAATTACAATACTTTGACAGAAGTAAGAGTGCTAGAATGATTTCAGGATGTGTTTCAGTGGTCATGGTGGTGTTGGGTAGACATAAGGGCTGACAGCTGCTACCTTCTGCTGTTGATGGGAAACAAGACTAAACATGTCTGAGAGGTGGAGTATCTTGCATCTTTCCCTGAACCAGATTTAAACATAAAGATGCTAGTCTGAAGAAAAGGAGATTCCTTTTACTCCAAGAACGACATGGAGATGCTGGAGCATGTTCAGACAAAGGCAGCAAAGCTGGTGAAGGGTCTGCAGAATAAGTCTGGTGAGGAGCAACTGAGGGAACTGAGGTTGTTCAGTCTGGAGAAAAGGAAGCTGAGGGGAAACCTTCTGTCTTTCTGCAGCTCCCAGAAAGGAGGTTGGATCCAGGTGGCTGTTGGTCTCTTCTCCCTAATAACAAGGGAGAAGAGGAAATGGCCTCAAGATGCACTAGGAGAGGTTTAGATTTAGAAGTTTAGGAAAAAAATGTTTCCTGCAAGAGCAGTCAGGCATTGGAATAGGTTGTCCAGGGAGGTAGGGGCATCACTGCCTCTGGAGGTGTTCAGAAAATATGTAGATATGACCTTTTGAGATATGGTTTAGTGGCCCTGGTGGCATTGGGTTGATGGAAGGACTTGATGGTCTTAGAGATCTTTTCCAACTTTAATGTTTCTTATTGCCTTAAAAGCAATATGTATTTTCAAATTACAAAGAAAAATCAAGGTTACAAAGACAGAAATTTAGAAATAAGAAAGAGAGAGGCAGAACTCCAAATATTTTCCTGCTCCATGAGAAAAAATCTTGCTTAAATGTTAGGTCTTTCTTTTGGGAGACAAAACAAATACCTGCAGTTTGCAACTACAGGAGGGGGAAAAAAATGTGGCAGGCAGAAAGGTGTGCTACAAACTTGATTTACTTTCCACATAATATTTCCTTCCCTTTCTCCAGACTGATAGTTCACAATGCCTTGCAAACAGGATACACATGACACCCCATCAGAAACTTACTACACTTAATTATCCAATTGCCTAATTGTTGATCTAGGCATTCACCTACTACTAGATCAGCTTGCTCAAGGTCCCATCCAACCTGCCTTTCAACAATTCTAGGCTTGCAGCTTCCAAAAGCTCTCTTGGCAATCTGTTCCAGTGCCTCAACACCCTCATAGGGAAGAATTTCCTCGTCATGTCTCATCTCAATCCAGTCTGCTCCAGTTTGAAGCCATTACCTCCTCATCCTATCACTCCATGCCTTTGTCAAAAGTCCCTCTTCAGCTCTCCTCAAGCCCCTTTCAAAGACTAGAAGGTTTTTAGAAGGTCTCCATGGATAAAGGGAGATGATTCTACAATTCTATGATTCTCTTACACCGGCTTTATCAAGCTCATGATGATAAATGTATCTTGTCATAATTTTTCACTGTCACAGTACACTGCTGCCCTACCAGCATCCAACTCTTGTAAAACAGAACTACAATCAGGGAGGAAAAAAAAAAAAGAGGGGNTTAATAGCTGTGAAACCTGGCACACTCCTAAGCATGTGTTTTTATCACTTCCATGCTGTGCAGATCAGGCACTCCTGTTATTTATTATTTGTGACAGTGAACAATCCCCACTTGCTTTAGTGCAGGGGTAAAGAAAGAAAAAAAAGAGAAAAAAAAAAAAGTGAAGAGCTGTTTGCATAATCAGCAAGGTGGGGAAAAAAAATAAACAAATAAAAAGAGAGAGAGAGAAAAAAAAAATGAAAAAAGGAGATTTCAGACTGTTGGAATCATTTCACAGGAACAATGCACAGGGAGCAGAAGGTAGGTTGCTCTCCAAGCACTGTAACATGCTGAGTACACCCTGTGTCATTCTGCTCTCTACATAGCCCATGGTTAAAAGCAGCACTTGCTAGTGTGTTCTGTGATTGTGAAGAGCCTGGAATGAATCATAGAGTCATGAAGTGACAGAATGGTGGGGGTTGGAAGGGACCTTTGGGGATCATCGAGTCCAACCCCCTTGCTAAAGCAGGGTCACCTAGAGCAGGTTGCATAGGAACACAACCTGGTGGATTTTGAAAGCTTTCAGAAATGGGGGCTGCCCACACTCTCTGTGCAATCTGATCCAGTGCTCTAATGCCCTCAAAATAAAAAAAAATTCTCCTTAATTTCAAGTGAAACCTCCTGCATCTTAATTTGTGGTGCTGTATTATCACCAGACAGCACTGAAAAGAGCCCAGCCCAATCCTCATGACCTCAACCCTTTAGCTATTTATATGCACTAAAGCAACGGCCTCTAGGTCTTTTATTTTCAGCTTGAAGACCATCATGTTTCTCAGCCTCTCCTTGTGAGAGAGATGCTCCAGTCCCTTTGTCATCTTTATGGCTCTTCATTGGTCACTCTCTAGTAGATCCCTGTCCCTCTTGAACTGGGAGCACCAGAACTGGGAGGACCAGAACTGGGAACAATACTCCAAATATTGTCTCACCAGGGCAGAGCAGAGTGGGAAAAGAACCACCCTCAGCCTGCTGGCCATGCTGTCCTTGATTTACCCCAGTGATGGAGTCTTGGTCCACCTCTTCATCTTTACATAGGAAAAGTGTTTATAGTGTCTTCATGAAGTCATCTACATCTATGGTATATGGTTAGTAAATGGCTTGCAACAGATCCGGAGAGTATTCTGGGACCTTGACTCATGCCAGCTAGCCCACACAACACCAAGCTGGAGTAAAGAACTACTTCCTACTGCAATTTGTCAGATACATTACTCTCATCTCTGAGCCAAGAAGCAGAACATGTAATTTTACAGGTAAATACTGGTTTATACTGGCAGCACTCTATTGCCTAAAGAATTATAATATACTAGATTGTTTAGGTTGGAAAAGACCTCTCATATCATTGAGTCCAACTGCCAACCACCTTAAGAGGAGAAGCTAAAGAAGAAAAAAAAAAAAAAAGTGGCTACGATATTTACCTTGAAGTTTTTTCTTAATTTCCTGCATATTAGAAGAAACCTCTTGGCTGAAAGGTTTCCCAAAGACTGGAGTAGGCTCCCAAGGGAGGTGGTGAACCCCTATTCCTGGAGGTGTCGGAAAGAGGCAGAGATATGCTGAGGAACACAATTTAACACCAGATTTGGTAGAGTTAGAGAATGGTTGGACTCATTTTTCAAGTTCTGTTCTAACAAAATATGCATCTATGATTCCACAAACTTTTGACAGCATCTTACTGGAAACTTTTTTTCCTTTTCAATTTCAATTCTTTAACCAGATGAAAGTGTATACATAACAAATTAGAAGTTATGTATACGTAACAAAATTAGAAGTATTCTCTTGTTTTGGAAAGGTCTGTAATTTCAAACTCTGGTGTTTAAAGTCCTGTTGGAAAAAAATATCGCCTGGGACTACAGTAGGAATTTTCAGATTAAAGTGTTGATAGTGAGATTCATATTGGAATAAGTGGAGTTACAGACTCATAAAAGTCATAGAATAGCAGAGGTGGGAAGGGAACTCTGGAGATCATAAAGTCCTACCCATTTGCTAACCCAGGGTGAGTCACACAAGGAAACATGAACAGATAGGTCTTGAAAGTCTATCAAGGAGACTCCACAGCCTCTCTGGGCAGCCTGCTCCTGGGTTGCAGCACCCTCATAGTAAAGAAGCTTTTCTTCATGTTGAGATGGACCTTTCTTTGTTTCAGTTTTTTTCCATTGACTCTTGTTCTTCCACAGGACTCCACAGAAAAAAGCCTGTCCCCTTTTCTTGACACCCACCCTTCAGATGTTTATAAACATTAATATGATCTCCTCTCAGCCTTCACTTCCCCAGGCTAAACAGCTCCAGGTCTCTCAGTTTTCACTCATCAGACAGATGTTTCAGTCCCTTCATCATCCTCCTGGCCTCCACCGGACACTATGTAGTATATCCCTATTCTCCTGAACTGGGGAGCCCAGATCTGGCCACAATACTCCAGTTGTAGTCTCACCAGGGCAGAGCAGAATGGGAAGAGATTTCAAGCAGGTTCTTTTCCAAAATGAAACACAGAGATGATATCTCCAAACTATACATATTTCAAATTAAAAAGGCAAGGTTAAAGATAGTAACTGTAATGCTATTAAAAAATGTCTCCACCTGATTTAATATTCATGTAGAGAAAAATCCATCATGGATCAAGACAGGGAGTAAGATTTGCCTGTGGGCAGCACCAATATCAGTACTCAATTAGTGGTAGATTTCAGACACTAACCCTAGATCACTTCTCATGTCAGTAATCTGTTTCCTAACTGATTGAAACCCAACAGCTCTTGATGAAACACTATTTATTTAGCCACATACAATTTGATTAAAATGGAAGGGTAATAAAAAGCCAAACCTAGCCATGCCCAGCATGACATAAAACAGTACAGGTCATCTTTTAATTGAGACATTTCAGTGAAGAATGCAAAATTAAGAGCTGAAATTTGATGTTACTTGAGAAGCTTTTATGACAAAGCAATTTTCTTTCAATTAAAAAAAAAAATAAAATGCCCCACGTTGTGCATGCTAAAAAGAAATCTTTTCTACTGTCAATTACTATAAACCCATCACAAAGTATGAATTCTTAGTCCTTAATGCTAAGTCTTTCAAATCCTTGGACTTACTTCATTTATTTATTTTTTTCCCCTTTGCTAACAGATGGATTTTCTTTTATCCTTAGTAATTTGCATCAATAGTAGATCATGAAGTCTTATAAATACATAAAGCCTTTTTAGAAACATTTGATAGAGTGATGCTTTAGCCAGTTCCTTTCATATTTCTGTGACATTAATTCTGCAGGAAGGCTTCTGTATAATTTGGAACATTCAGTCACTTTATATATTAAATTAAGAACTAGTAAAGAAAATTACATCAATTTAGCATTCAAGGTTTCTAGAAAGGTGCACTAACATTCAGCATTAGTAAGTCCAAGATGAATTTGCAATTCGCTCAGTAGCATCAGAAACGGCTAAGTACGGAATGGTAGGAGTTGGAAAGGACACCAGGAGATTGTTGAGTCTGACACCCCTGCCAGAGCAGGGTCACCCACAGTAGGTTGCACAGGATGACATGCAGGTGGAGTTTTGAGTGACTCCACCATCTCTCAGGGTAACCTGGTCCAGTGCTCTACCACCCTCAAAGTAAAGTACTTCCTCCTCACACCTAGATGGAGCTTCTTATGTTCAAGTTTGTACCCATTACCTCTGGTTCTGGGCTGCACTGAAAATTGACCAGCCCCATCCTCCTGAAGTCCATCCTTTATCTCTTGCTAAGCATTGAGAAGATCCCTGCCATGGTCTTCACTTGGCTTCACCAAAGATAAATCATGCCTGATGAATTTGGTGGCTTTCTGTGATAGAGTTGCAGCATCAGTGGATAAGGGAAAAGCAACTGATGTCATCTACCTGGACTTGTATAAAGCATTTCACATGACATTCAGGTCACCATACTGGAAAAGTATGGACTTGATGGGTGGAACACCTGTGGGATAAGGAATTGGCTGGATGGCCACACTCAGAGTTGCAGTCAATGGGTCAATGCCCAGTGACAAGTGGTGTCTCTCAGGAGCCAGTACAGGGCCAGTGCTGTTTAGCATCTTTGCCACTGAGTGCCACATGAGGTCACTTAATGCTCTGGGTTTGCAGATGACTCCAAGCTGTATTGTCCAGTTCACACACAGGAGGGAAAAGATGCCAGCTAGAGGGACTTGGACAGAGAGACTTGGAGAAGTGGGCCAAAGCCAACTTCATGAAGTTCAACAAGGCCAAGTGCAAGGTCACACACCTGCACAATCCCAAGCACAAATATAATTTGGGCATAGAGTGGCTCAAAAGCAACTTCAAGGAGAAGGACTTGGGGGTGTCTGTTGATGAAAAGCTCAACATGACCTAGAAATGGTTGCTAGCAGCCCAGAAGGAAAGCATATCCTGAGCATCAAAAGAAGTGTGACCAGCAGCATGAGGGAGGTGATCCTGACCCACTGCTCTGTTCAGACCCTACCTGGAATATTGCATCTGGTTCTGGGGCTCTCAGCATATGAGAGACATGAAACTGCTGGAGTGGATCCAGAAGACAGCCATAAAGATGGTCAGAGGGCTGGAACACCTCTCCTATGGGGACAGGTTGTGAGAGCTGGGGCTGTTCATCCTAGAGAAGACAAGGCTCTGAGGAGACCTTACAACCTAAACCATTCTATGAATCTCTTAAACCTATGACAGCTGAATCACACTCAGGTTACAGGGCAGATTTAGGTTGGATATTCAGAAGAAATTCTTTAGATTGAGGGTGGTGAGACATTGGATCAGGCTGTCCAGGGAGTTTGTGTATAACCCCTCCCTAGAAGTGCTCAAGGCTAGGTTGGATTGGCTCTTGAGCAGGCTGATCTAGCAGAAGCTGTCTCTGTACATGATGGGGGGAGGGGTTGAAACTAATTTTTCAGCATAACACAGAAACAGTTCTAGATCAAGTTGTATCTATATTGTCCTGTAACGGATTTAACCCCCACAGATAAATCTCTGAGGACATGCAAAATCAATCCTGCCTTGTGTGGATTAATATCCATAGGAAGTAGAAGCTACTTCTATTTTACACTGTTCCAAGGCTCAGAAGTCCTTGACAGAGATTCATAAAAAGGTTTGGGTTAGAAGGGACCTTAAAGCTCATCTAGACCCACCCAACCCCCCTTACATCTATACATGGACAGACAGAATAAATGATGGCAGCCTCTCCTACTTCTCCCTGAGAAGTGCTGCCACTGAGAAAACATTTGGCACCTACCACAAGAGACAAACATTTATTGGCCACAACCCCAGTCAAGAAACTCCTTTCCAGGGAGGATTCTCCCTAATCATTTTGTGACCATGTAAAGCAGGAATTTCAGTCCTGAAAGGTGACAAATATTTTGCTGCTTACAACACGGTGCCATAAAGAATTGATTCAGAGAAGGCTGCAAGATAATCTTATCTCTGCATTTTTAGCAGATGGAATCACTCTTTCTGTATTCAAGCTCTACCACATCCTCTGTGAGGGATTTTTATCATGTCAGCTGCTGCCTACCTTCACCACCTAGTCTTAAAAAAAAACCAGCTTTACATTATTCATAGATTCATAGAATGTTTTGGGTTGGGTTGGAAAGGACCTTGAAGGTCATCTTGTTCCAACCCCAGTGGCTTTGGCAGGGACACCCTCCACTAGAAAGTGTTGCTCAAAGCCTCAATTATCTATAACTTGACTTTGTAGATAATAAAGGACTCTACACCAAATACTTTGATTAATATTAATTTTTATCACAAGTGGCACTCTTGGACCATTAGGAAGAAACAGCACTTCTTAGGACCATTCTTTGTGTCAGTGTTGCCCACTGACAGGACAAGTGGCAAAGAACATAAGAAGTTCCACCTAAACATGAAGAGGAACTTCTTCAATTTAAGGGTGACAGACCTAGAATTTGGTCTTGTTAAATCTTACACAATTATCCTTGGCCCTTCGATCCAGCCTGGCCAGATCTTTCTGTAGAGGATTTGCATTCTCAACCAAGATAAGACTTCGTATTGAGGGATCAGCTAAGAGAAATTGATGTAAAATATTTTAAATGGTCCCCTTCTACTGGTCCATGCAGTGTACAACATTAGAATAATTTGAATTATTCTACAAACACACTTTACATTATACTGCCTGGTCAATAAACTTTACATACATTCATATGATGGTCAAAGTTCTGTTTCAAAAATGAAAATTCTGCAAATTTATATAAAAAATAATGAAAACTATTTTTTTTTAGTAGATATTGGTCTCTATTTTTTATTGTTGCTTTCATTGTTCATAAAATTAATATATAGTCTAAAATAAAACCTTGTTTTTTCCTTCAATCTGGATTGCAAGTGATGGTCTTTTTTTTTTTTTTTTTTTTTTTTTNTTACAATATATAGAGTACTTCAGCAAAGTCCACAATCTGATAACAGACTACCTACTTAGACAATCTACTACAGACTGTCTATTCTTCTAGGAGAGAAAAACCAGGGTGAAAAATGCAGAAATGGCACTTCCTGAGCACGCAGTGAGATTAAAACCCCTTTAATTTTTTTTTTTTTTTTTGAGAAATGCAGAACATAAATTACATGATGTATATGACAGGGGAACACAAGACTAGAAAAAAAAAAAAGAAATTGTTTTGCAGCTTTAAGTTTTTAAGTATCTATTGGAAGCAGATTTGCTTAGGGAACATAGGCAATCAGCCTCCTAAATGCAGCACTGAATTGCTCATGTGTCTGCATCAATATTTCCCGCATAAACAGTCAAAGAAAATTATGTGTCCCGTTAAGATTAGTAATTAAATAGTAGAACATCCAGCAAATAGGATAAAGAGTTTGAGGTGCATCTGAGGGGTTTAGTGACCTGACAGATGAGCAGAACACTAACTGCCCGTGAAGTCTGTTGATTTTCTATTTTCATGTAAAACCAAGCTGACAAGTTTTATGTTTCAAAACAGCCCAGTACATCACCAACTCCACAGCCATTCCAAACTCCAGCACCACTGCACAACCCTTACAAACTCCAGCACCACTGCACAACCCTAAAAGAAGAGAAAGAATACGTTTAAAGGAAAATGTGCCTGAAGCTGTAGGACGTATTTCCCTAAGACATGGCTCACAGTTGGCCAAACAAGCAAACACTCCCAAATACTAAAAAACGAGGCAACTAAATATTTGTTCAAAGAAATAGAAAGAAAAAAAAAACAAACTCCAGGGCTACTTAAAAACACACAGTTACAGTGCAGAGACTGACACAGCAACAGTCAAGCTGCTACCTATGGTTGTAACCCAGGTTCATATTGGTATGTACAACACCAGCAAGCTGTCTGAGTTGATAAATCAGGTTCTAGCCTGTTAAAGATGTTTCTTGCCTATAATAGTGCAGTTCTTTACTTATTCAAAGCATGAATCCTCCTTTACTCAGATCTTGTCCCTTTTGGCTCTGCACATCTCCTGGGAGCACAGAGTGATTCAGTGGCAACTTAGTCATTTGCGCCCTGTACAAGAGGATTTTACTGAGGAGGAAAGAAGGAGAAAGAAAAAAAAAAAGGCTACACTTATCAGCAGAAATTTTTCTGTTAAATAAAGATAATTAAAGCATCAACAATCCATTTATTTCATGTTTAATTAGCCCCTCTTTCATTTGTTCCTGAAGGTCAAATGGGGCTCACTTTAAAGTATTTAACATAATGCAAATTAAGAGAAGAAAGTTAAAGTATGCTTCTGTGCACCAAAGAGGATTCAATACAGGAAAGAAGTTGCCAATGTAAATGTTTACATTTAATGAAAATACTCCTTTGGGTTTGTTTTTTTTCCCCTTCCCTTTACATTGTCCTTGGTGCTACCACCAGGTTGGCATTTAATTGTTGCCACAACCATGTAGGTATTTACCTAGGGCCACCAACACAACATTGGTATTTACTTGGTGCCTTGTTGTTTTTTTGAGTTGGTGCTTACCATATTGTAATTTTGATCGTTACTCTGTAGTATATTTGCGTAGCTGAAAGTTGTGAACGACTTTACTCTTAGTGATTAGAAAAATAAGAATCTTTGAGATAAGCATCTGTATATAAGCAAGAACAAAACATAATGAGGCTTTCCTGCATGGAAAGCCCTTTTAATGGTTGAATTTGGGCTCCTATTATAAGCTCATAGTAATAAGAATATTAACCTATTCGACTTACAGATACAACTTACACTTGATAAGCAACTCCTCAAAATGCTTCTACATTAACTGATTAGTGCTGGAAATGTGAGGAAATAAATTAACTGTCCAAAGAATTCCTTCAAATGTCAATTTCTGTGTATTTTGCTTCCGCTGAAATAGGACTTTAGAGGAGATGTATCTAGTTTTGAGTAGCATGTCAGTATATTCTGGGTTGATAAATGGTTTTCTTCTCTAAACAGAACATTTCCAATGAAACAAAAGTCATAGAGATAATTCCTAAAGGATTACAGAACTGTCCAGGAAGCCAATACCACAGAGTAAAGCAATAATGCTGCTTCAGAAATTCCTCAATTGCTTCTGCTAATCCTGATGATGATGACCGATGTCTTGTAAAAGCAGAAAAAAAGCAGAAAAAAATCAGCACCACCACAACTGCAGAGGTTTAAGAAGTTGATAATCACTGTTGGTGCAGCAGAGCAAGGAAAAAAGAAACCAAGAAAATATGATGGCCAGAAAAACGTGAACTTATAAACAGGGTTTAAGATGCTGGTTTTGTATTAAGTGATCAAATTTCAGGAGAGTGGCATTAAGCAAACCTGCTTAATATCACTATTTAGTGCTGTGAAACAAAGTGGGGAAAGCACCACATGTTTCAAAGATATCTCTGTATCTAACTTGAGAAATCAATCAACTGTTTAGAATTAAAATCTATGGCTGGCATTTGGATTAAAGGTGCAACTCTTCAAGTTGCATAATGATTCCTCTTAAGCACTGAGCTTCCCTTATCTTTGTCACCAGTAGCATCCAGGATCCACACAGGCAACCTGCAACACCTGGAGGGCTTAGATTTCAAATCTGTGATTGAGGAAAACACTTGATTAAAATCATCTCCATTCAGCAAATCACTTCTGTAGAGCTTTAAATTTGGCTAAGTGGTTAGGGACTCTGGAATGCAAAGGGATTTAAACACTTGTTCGCTATTACTGATTTAAGCATTTGTTTGCTAATAAGCAGTTATATCTGTACTGTAATGGAAATAACTGATAAAATGGTGTGAAAAGAATATTTCAGGGTGACATCATGCTAAATAAGACAAGGAGAGTCGAATTTGTAGATGTTCTGACAGTAAAATGTCAGAAGTCTAGGGAATATAGAACTTAAAACTTTATAGAAAGCACATGATGCTATGAAGGAGGAGAGTTACAAATTGCTTGTAGTTTCCTCCCACCCTTCATACAGTACTGTATCAAACAAGATGTATTTGAGAACCCACATTAAAAATTCAGTGTTTTGCCTGAAAAGGGGAAGTATCAAATAAGCAGAGTGAAGCCACTTGCACTCACTAGGTTACACCAAGCGACCACGTAAGTAGAGACTTTGCTTCCTGGCTGCTGTATGGTAGATAGACCAAAGTATCAATTACCAATTCTAATTACACTAATGGGGAATTAGCACTGCTCTCATCTCCAGTAACTTCAAGCAAGTGAATTCTGCTGTGTCCACTTATTTGTTCTAAAACTTTAATACACCTTCTAGTATCTCTGTAGAACAAAATAAACTTGTCAATGAGCAAATAAAGGCAACCTCAGAGATTCCAACCAGCCTCCTCATCAGGGTCACATCACAGTGCCACTGGTTCTATTCCACACAGCTGTGAAACAACCTGCTCCACACCACTTCAGAACTCTTTAACTGCATCCACTTCATGTTTTGCTCTAAAAACCTGCTCCACATTGTTAAAAGTCCTCTTGTGTTTTGCCTAATAAAACAACAAACCCTCTACCATTCATCTCTGAAATGAGGAAAAGACTACATTTTGTTTATGTAATTAAATATTAATTAATTTGTTAATTTAATCCCTCCAAAAAGTGTGAGCAAAACTCTATGTCAGTCAACAGCAAGCTGACAAAGCACTGGGAGGAAAGAAAGATCAGAAGTTTAGTGCCTGGGTAGTATCTTCTCTAAAGTCAATTATTTAGCTCTGCTTTTACATTTTTTGTTTGGCACTTGACTTAGCTTTTGTGTTTGCTTTGCAAGGGTGCAAATATTGAAAAATAAAAAGACAAAGCATTAAAATTTTGGTTGTAAACCACTCAGGTTAACCAACCTTCACAACAAACAAAATGTTTAGCAGAGGAAAAATAGAGATGCCAAAAATTAAAAATACTTTAAAATTGGGTGCATCCCAAACTAGATACATAATGAAACAATTCAACAATGTACTCTTTGCACTTTGTTGCAAGAGTGTAATAAAGCCATTTTCTGCTGCTCAGAAGCCTCCTAATGCACTGTAGATCAAAATATATGCCTGAAAAATGCCAAGCTACTCAATATTGCCATTATATGTTCTTAATTTTTTAAAAATTTTTTTTTTTTAATCAAGCAAAAGAGTCATTTGTGTAGTGGAATCCTTTGCCCTTCCTGTGCTTAGCACACAACTTGTGCTTTCATACTGAAAATAAATCACTCTTTGGGCAGCTTAAGAGTTCATATAAATTGCAGCAGCAGCAAGGAAGTAGAAGCACATAATTAGTACATATTCCACTATTTTTTTGCTACAACAGCCTTCACTAAAACACTATCACCTACTATGTGCTTAACAAGCCTTAGTAGATGGCATCTTAGGAACTTCCCCAGTGCTTTTTACTTTGCATAGACCACTTGCAAGCTGAAATTAATGAAATGGATCATCCCCGAAGTCTGCTGCCATCAGACGTTCCAGAAACCTGCAATACTTCTCAAAAAACATGCACATAAATACTAGCAGGGAGTAAGACTGAGTGACTCACACAGTTAATTTTCCTTTACAGTACTGTAGCACTACTCAGTGTTTTAACAATATTGCAGCTCTACTTAGTATTTCACCAGTATTGCAGCGCTGCTTAACATTTTCTATAGTACCACAATAGTACTATATTTACTATTTTCTATACTTACTACTTCCTGTACTGCTGTATAACATTTTTGTACAATTTAGCCCTAAAATAGTACTAATTTAGTGTTAAAATTATTATGCTTAGTATTTTACTGCCACTGTAGCACTGCTTAGTATTTCACCTCTACTGTAGCACTGATTAGTATTTTCTATAGTGTTACACTTTTTATATTTTTGATAGAACTATATAGCATCTTCTAACATTTTAATACCTTAATTTAGTACCAAAATTTAGTATGTTTAATATGTTACCAGTATTGTAGCACTAGCGACTATTTTAACTAAGTATTGTAGCACAGTTTTGTATTTCCTGTAGTACTATCTAGCTGTTTTGTAGCATCTTAATACTGTTTAGGCATCTTAACACTGTTTTACAGTGTTACACTTCTTAAATTTATTTAGCTATTTCCAAGCAGACTGCTAGCACCAACAGCACCTTGCAAAAGCTTAACTGTAGTAAACCAGCAGGGGTTTCAAAGTATAGATATCATCATAACCTACTACTTTTTCATATAAGTAAGTTAGAAAATGAGCATTTTTGTCAAACTGGTGAAAACTGCCCTGTTCCCGGCTTGGCTTTGCTTGCCTAAATCAATATTAGCTTATCTCTAGCTTCTTGCATCTGGAATAGATCTTTGAAATATGTCACACAGAAAGATGTCATGGAAATGATGAGATGGCAAATCACTTTACTATCACCCAAAAAATACTCTTTCTCCAACCAAAAAGAAAAAAAAAACCCACCAAAGTGACCTCTGTGCAGACTACATAGGTGTCTTATAAAATAAACCAAACAAGCACTTCCACTTCTCTCTGCTACTCCTCTTGGATTTCAAGGACCATAAGGAAAGCCCCCACCGCCCCCAGCTTATGAGGCTCTAGTGAGGTCAAAACTGATCTGGCCAAACCAGAACCAGTCACTTTGTGGATCTCCTAGAGGCACACACACACTCCCTCCAGAGATATGCAGCAGCTGGGCTGGCTAATTAGGGCCTCTCAACTTAAATTAATTAATTTCAGCTGATAGACAGGGGGAGGATGTGATGAAAATATAGTGAGGGTGAGATTCTAAGCTTGCTGAGCAAGATGTGTTCAAGCAACTGCTGCACTGAGTGCAGCTTCTGCGGTGTAACCTAGACTGTGGAGAAGCTTTGGAGAGCATTGAAACATTAGGGTCCTGATGGATTATTTGGTAATTACAACCCTTAAGCCTTCAGCACGGCTGCAAATTCTCTCTCAGAGCTTTGGGAAGCTGCAGACAGGCCACAAATGCCCCACCCAAAAACCATCTGCCCACCCATGAGAAACTTCTCAATCTGGAGCTCTCTGTCTGTAAGGCTGGGAAAGTCTCAGCCACGGGAAGCAGGGCCAGGGAACAGACAGGAGCATGAGGAGGACATGGATTTGCCTTGTAGGGATTCCTGACCAAAGCCCTCAACCTCCATAATTGGCCTAATGGAGGATAGGTGTCTGACATCTCTATTTAGCTTAAAACTCACTGGCTGGGCTGGCCACCAAGTCCACCTAGGTCTGAAAAGTGGAGGGAATGTTAAAAATTATGCTAAGAATAATAAAATGCAAAATCTTTGAGTCTTCTTCCTGCATGATGAGTGTTGGTGTGGGCACCTGCCTGTGAGGTGAAGGAGAGGGGAACCAGGGTGAAAAACCAGGCTGAAGGGGTGGTGGGACCTGACAGTTGTGTCTGCTTGAGGTGAGGGGAGGCTGGCATCACTCCTCCTCCAGGATGTGTTGGGGACCCGATGGGACGCAGTGCTCTTACCTGCTTGCTGTACTTGCCGCTGGCCTGGCAGCTGTACTCGGAGCAATGATCTGACCCGATGGAGATGTTGTCCCCGGCACCCACAAAGGTGTTGGCTGGGGGAAGGTCCTGTACAGCCTGGTGCTTTTTGCCGGCAGTGGGAGACTGAGGATGTAGCTGGACTGTGGGTAGCGGCGAGCTGGACTTGTAGTGCCTGGCCAGGTCAGGGCTACCTGGACCACCATTGACAGAGCGGTACCTCCCCATACCAGGGCTGTCTGAGAGCTTCTCGTTGACGCTATCATAGCGCTGCCCATTGGGCTTGGAAGCCTCAACGGTGACAATGCTGCTGTAGAGGGGCTGCTTGCCCTTCTTGCCTTTCTTGTCCTTCTTGGGCTTCTTGGCCTTGTCATGCTGCTGTGGAGTGAAGAAATCCTCGTGGTCCTTCTTGCCGGCCTCATAGCCATGTTTGCCCTTGGAGCGGCAGTAGCGGGCCATGACCACCACCAGGATGAGGAGGATGACAGTCATGATGCCAGCCACCACGCCAATGACTATGCTGAGCCTCTGCTTGCTCAGCTCATAGCTGGGGTCACCAGCAATGTCCTGGGCCAGGGGTGTGTGGAGACTGCGGGCCACCTGGCTTTCCACCACGGTGGCATTGGACAGGCTCTCATTGACAAAGACATGGAGCAGGGCAGTGGTAGACTGGGGTGGCTGCCCACTGTCATTTACCTGCACTACAAGGCGGTGCAGACCGTAATGCTTGGGGGCCAACTTGCCCACCAGAGACACCACACCACTGGCTGGATCAATCTCAAAGAGTTTGAAGGGGTTACCACCAACAATGCTGTAGTTGAGGTCGGCATTTAGACCAGTGTCAGCATCGGTGGCCACCACTGTGGCTACCACAGTGCGCATGTTGCTGGAGGGTGGCAGCACAGTGTAGGAGCTGTTGCTGGGGAAGGTGACTGTGGGTGCATTGTCATTCTCGTCCATCACAAAGAGGGACACAGTGGCAGTGGCAGAGCGTGGTGGCTCACCTCCATCCACTGCCTTCACCTTAAAAGTGTAGCTGGTCTGCTGCTCCCGGTCGAAGGAGACAGTGGAGAAAATGGTTCCGGTGTCATTCTCAATGGAGAAGATGCCAGCTGCCTGGTCGTGGTCACCAGGCTGGATCGAGAGGCTGAGCTCGGCATTGCGACCCTTGTCAAAGTCCATCACGGTCACCATGCCCACAGGGCTGTTGGGCTGCAGATTCTCCTTCACATAGAAAGTGAACACGTCCTGCATGAAGCGTGGCTCATTGTCATTGCGATCGGCCACACGTACTACCACCGTAGTGGAGCCCTGCAGCGATGGGATTCCCTTGTCCCGGGCTGTCACCTGGAACTCATAGGTGTCACGTTGCTCCCGGTCCAGCACTGCCTGCACTGACACATCTCCAGAGTCAGGATCGATGCTGAAGATACCTCCTGGTGCCTCTGGGGAGAGGGGTGAGGCCTCCAGAGAGTAGGTGATCTCGGCATTCTTGCCACTGTCCGCATCTGTGGCAACCACTGTGGCCACCCTCTCACCAGGCAAGTTATTCTCAGGGAAGGAGACCTCCAGCACGGCCTGGCTAAACATGGGAGGGTTATCATTAGTGTCCCCAACCCGCACAAGCAAAGAATTGTTGCTGGACAAGCTGGGGCTGCCTGAGTCCACAGCCACGATCACCACATTGTAGTCACGGACAGCTTCATAGTCCAGAGGGGCTGAGGTGTGGAGGAAATACTTGCGCTTGTTCTGGGGCTCCCCTTCACCCTCACTGGCAGGCTTGAGTTGGAAGGGCACATCCCCCACCACAGTGCAAGTCACCACACCGTTTTCCCCCTGGTCCCGGTCTGACACCTGCACCAGGGCTATGGGGGTGTCCACAAGCACATCCTCAGCCACGCTGGCCACCCCATCCCGCAGTGGGATTCGCCCAATTTTCCTGATATCTATGGTGGGCACGTTGTCGTTCTCGTCACGGATGTTCAACACCACTGTGGCCTTGTCCGTCTTGGGGGGCTGGCCCCTGTCTCTAGCCATGACTGTGAAACGAAGTTGATTAACCTCCTCCCGGTCGATGCGGTGCAAGACACTGAGCCAACCCGAGGTTTCATCCAGCCGCAGCAGACGTCTGACAGACTCGGTGGCCGCCCCGAAGACGTACTCGATCTGCCCGTTCACCCCAACGTCCAGGTCAGTGGCTCGAAGCTGCAAGATGGGGGTGCCAGGGCTGCTGTTCTCAGCCAAATCTGCCTCGTAGATGCTCTTCTCGAAGCGGGGGCTGTTGTCGTTCACGTCGGTGATCAGCACCCTCAGGATGGCCTGAGAGGAGCGGGCAGGTTCACCACCATCCCGTACTCGCAGGCTGAGCTCGTAGGAGTCCCGTTGCTCCCGGTCCAAGGGGCCTTTAACGATCAGCTGGGGTTGTTTCTCCCCGTCCAAGGTATCGGCCACCTGCAGCTCAAAGACGCTGCTACGAGCCGCTGCCTCCGCCTCCGCCCGCCTCTTGTTGCTGCTATCAGAGCCCCCCGAGGCCACCGAGCCCACCGAGCTTCCCCCTCCTCCTCCACCGCCGCCTACCCCTCTTCGACCACCGTCCCCACCGGGCTCCTGCAGAAGCTCGTAGCGCTCTATGCCGTTGCGCCCGAAGTCCCTGTCGGTAGCGGTAGGGAGAAGGTAGAGTGTCCCCACCGGGCGGTTCTCCTCTACCGTGAGAGTAAGGACAGGGGATGGGAAAGTCGGGGTGTTGTCATTGATGTCCAAAATGATGACCCGACCTTCAAAGAGGTCTACCCAGCTCTGCGAAGGGCCGATGACTGACACCTCGAAGTCCAAGAAACACTCGTTCTCGTCGAAGATCATCTGGCACTGCGGCAGCTTCTCGCGGTCGATGCGCCGCTCCGTGGTGCTCAGCTCCCCGGTCATGTTATCGATCTTCAGATAGTCAGAACCCGACTCCAGGCTGAATGTCACCTCCCCAGAGCCAGTCACTATTCCCAAGTCAGAAGCCACATTTCCGATACGGATATCGGCAGGTCCCTCCTCGGCCAGCCGGTACCTTAAGAGCTGTTTGGCCGCTGCTAGGTTGACCCAAAGCGATGGAGGCAGGAGGAGCAAAAAGCAGCAGCAGCAGCAGCAATTCACAAAGCCAAAGAGAGTCTGCATCTTTCTCATCTTCCTCTCACCGAAACCCCCCTTCTAACCCCACCTTCTCCACCTCACTCTCACCTGCCCCCAAGTAAACTCCGGGTGATCAGGTCTACAATCCTTCTCTTGCTGAAAAGTTATTGTCTGCCGACTTGGTGCGGCTGGTGGGCAGAAAACCCCTACGCTGCTGGTGGTTCCTTCACTGCCTCCCAGTCGCGATATGCTCAGTTCCCGGGACAGTGTGT
>VWZI01000484.1:439265-459120 GCA_013396835.1 Psilopogon haemacephalus
TTCCCTTCCCTTCCCTTCCCTTCCCTTCCCGTCTCTTCTCTTTGCTCCTCTTTTATTTTCTTCTCTTTCTTTTAAAAAATTATTTTAAATTTGTGCTGGGGCTTCTCTTATGGGTTTTAGTGTTTGTTTGTTTTGCTCATTTGTGTTTTTAGGATGCTGCAAAGATCCGGTCAACAGTTGTCTGGAGATGAGACAGCTTGTGCCCAGGTAGCCAAGAAGTACAAGAGCATCCTGGCCTGGATCAAGAATAGCAGGACCAGGGAAATGGTTGTGGCTCTGGACTCAGCAGTGGTGAGAACACAGCCTTGAGTACTGGGTTCAATTTTGAGGCCCTCACTCCAAGAAGGACATTGAGGTACTGGAGCATGTCCAGAGAAGGGTAACAAAGCTGGTGAAGGGTCTGGAGATGAGGAGCAGCTGAGGGATCTGGGGTTATTTAGTCTCCGTAAGAAGAGGTTGAGAAGAGAGCTCATTGCTCTCTACAACTACCTGAAAGGAATTTGGAGTGAGGTAGGTGTTGGTCTCTTCTCTTTAGCAGCATGTGATAGGACAATAGGAAATGAGCTCAAGTTGCACAAGGGGAGGTTAAGATTGGATATTAGGAAAAATTTCTTGAGTGGAAGGACTGTGACATGCTCCCCAGAGAAGCAGCTGATTCCCCAACCCTGAAGGTGTTTCAGAGAGACAGAAATGTGGTGCTGAGGGACGTAGTTTAGCAGGAGACTTGGCAGAGTTAGAGAATGCTTGGACCTGATGATTTTAAACTGCTTTTCCAACTAAAATGGTTCTATGGAATATCATTGCAATGAGTTGAAATTTTCTTACATTTTAAAATGAGAATCAGCAGATCACAAATCCTTTTGTCTGATATTTCTATTGCATCCCACGCAGCTTTAATTTAGTATTTATATAATTCAGGATATCAATGAAATATCTGCCACATCTTTATGAATCTACTGTGTCAGTTGCCTGTAGAGTAGAAGAGAAAATACCCAAATAGAGATGGCAACTCTGCAGAGTTCAGAAGAGGACCTTTGATGTGAAAATTCCAATGCTCTTACAGGTAATTGAATTCTTCTGTGCTCTATTCCCTCCTTTAAGTTAGCACCAAAATATGCCACTGGCTGCACCTTAACTGGCATTTTTCAAGTCCACACATATTTGAGAGCTTCACTTATTTGAGAGCTTTAATGTTTCTGTCTTCTTTATAAAAAATGATAATTGCTCTCCTCCTGAAATAAAGGTCACAGAAATGGAGAATTATGATAAATTAAGGAAATAAATACAGTGACAAGGAAAGTATAATAGAATCATAGAATTGTTTTGGTTAGAAAAGACCTCTAAGATCATTGAGTCCAACCTTCAACCTAAGATCATCAGGGCCATTAAACCATGTCCCCAGGTGCCATGTCCATGTGTTCTTTGAGCACTTTTAGAGACTCCACCACCTCCCTGGGCATCCTATTTCAATGTCTGACCACTTCTACAGGAAATAAATTATTCCTAATATTCAACGTAAACCTCCTTGCACAATTTCAAGCCATCTTTTCTCATCCTATCATGCAATACTAGAGAGAAGAGATCAACCTCCACCTCACTCCAACTTCCTTTTAGGGACTTGCAGAGAGCAATAAGATCTCCACTCAGCTTCTTCTCCAGACTAAACAGCCCCAGTTCCTTCACAGTAAGTTTGAGCAAGTCAAGGTCCCTCCAGTCCCAGTTCTTTCCCACCAATTAAGAGTAAGACCAAGGTATTGGTTGTGTTTTGGGCATCGTATTTGGCCTTGGTTTGCAATATGTATTCTGTTATGCTAGACTTATCATTCCTTTCCATAGGAAAAGCAGAATCTGCACAAGTCACATTGCTATTACTATTATTTAGCTGTGAAGGACAGAATGAGGATGTTTTATTCCATAATCCTCTGTTTCACCACAACAGAGTCATGACTATTTCCCCAACCACCCCAGAGATAGAATCTCTTATGCCTTTCCCTGACCTAGATTAAAACATAAACACATTAGACTGCAGTAAAGGAGGCTTCCTTCACTCCAAGAAAGACATTGAGGTGTAGGAACATCTCTTGAGAAGGTCCATAAGGCTGGCAAAGGGTCTGAGAACAGGTCTGGTGAGGAGCAGCTGAGGGAACTATGGTTGTCTTGTTTGGAAAAGGGAAGGCTGAGGGGAGACCTCCTGTCTCTCTGCAACTCCCTGAAAGGATGTTGGAGTGAGGTGGGTGTTGGTCTCTCCTGCCTAGTAACAAGTGATAGGGCAAAAGGAAATGGCCTGAGTTTGGACTAAGGCAGATTCAGGATAAACTTTCTTTCCTGCAGGAGTTCTCAGGCTTTGAAACAAGCTGCCAGGGAGGTAGTGGAGCAGTGGAGCCTTCATCGAAGATGATCAGAGGGCTGGAGCACCTCTGCTATGAGGACAGGCTGAGAGAGTTGGGGCTTTTCAGCCTGGAGAAGAGAAGGCTTCCAGGAGACCTTATAGTAGCCTTCCAGTATCTGAAAGTGGCCTAAAGGAGGGCTGGGGAGGGACTATTCACAATGTCTACAAGGGGTAATGGGTTTAAATGTGCAGAGGGGAGATTTAAATGAGATGTTAGGAAGAAGTTCTTTACAGTGAGGGTGGTGAGACACTGGAATGGGTTGCCCAGGGAGGTTGTCTCTGCTCCCTCCCGGTAGGTGTTGAAGGCCAGGCTGGATGAGGCCTTGAGTGACCTGTTCTAGTGGGAGGTGTCCCTGCCCATGGCAGGGGGTTGGAACTGGATGATCTTTGAGGTCCCTTCCAATCTAAACATTCTATGATTCTATGATTATCTCTGGAGACATTCCAAACCCACCTGGACGTGTTCCTGTGTGATCAATTGATTTCTGTCCCAGTTTAGGGCCATGAGCTACCTGGCACTTGAGGACAGAAATGACTCTTACTCCTTTTGAAGACTAAGAATGAAGATATTGCACACTGATTGGAAGTTTAAAGGGAGATCTATTCATTGGCACACATATACAAAAGGCAATCAGGTAGAATTGATACATTCACAATCTGGGCCAAGTCTATCAGACTAAAGCCTTCTAGAATCCTTCAACCCTTCTACCCTCAGCAGGCCAGAGAGTAGGCCAGAACTGCCCTCCCCAGATCAGGCTTACAAGGCCTCAGCAGGCCTCATGATGCAGCTCAAAATTCCCTGCCAGCTAAAAGCCTTCTCCCACACACAGACCATGAGATAAGTCGGGATGTGTGCTCTTGTCTGAGAGAGGAGTGGAGGGAGGAAAGGCAGGGAGGGGAAGAGAGCGATATCAGCTGAGCACTGCCTTATAAGCTGTGATACCAGAAAGCAGAATAGAGTAACAGAATTAAAATGTCCTGGGATGACCTGGTCTCTCCCCTGGGATGGGACTTTGTCTCTGTAGTTTTCTTAAGGGAACCTAGGCCCACCCCAAACTACCACACCTTCCTGACAAGATCATAGAAACATAGAATGGTTTAGGTTGGAAGGGACGCCAAAGATCATCCTGTTCCAATTCCCCACCATAGACAGGGACACCTCCCACTAGAACAGGTTGCTCAAGGCCTCATCCAACCTGGCTCCGGAGAGGGAGCAGCCACAACCTCCCTGGGCAACCTGTGTCAGTGTCTCATCACCCTCACTGTAAACAACTTCCTCCTAACATCCCATTTAAATCTCCCCTCTGCCAGTTTGAACCCATTAACCTCGTCCTTTCATTACAAGACATTGTGAATAGTCCCTCCCCAGGCTTCCTGTAGGCCACTTTCAGATACTGGAAGGCTACTATAAGGTCTCCTCAAAGCCTTCTCTTCTCCAGGCTGAGGAGCCCAAACTCTCTCAGCCTGTCCTCATAGCAAGGCTGCTTCAGTCCTCTGATCATCTTCGTGGCCCTTCTGTGGAGTGGCTCCAACAGTTCCATGTCCTTCCTGTGCTGGGGGCTCCAGAACTGCACACAGTACTCCAGGTGGTGTCTGATGAGAGCAGAGTAAAGGGGGAGAATCCCCTCCCTTGCCCTGCTGTCTACGCTGCTCTTGATGCAGCCCAGGACACGGATCATGCCTGGGCACTGCTTTGGCAGTGGAGTTGGACTGGATGATCTTCAGAAGTCCCTTCCAACCCCTGCTTTTGACACAATCCTTAGCAGCTTAATTTCTGAAATGTTTTCCACTGACATCTTCATTCTTCCAAATAAAAGAAAATTTGTAGGCACCTCTCATTTGGAGAAGATTGAACAGCCTGTCTTTGAAGTAATTCGTTCTCCTGCTCTCTTTTTGGCTCTTTTTTTTTTTTTTTTTTTTTTTTTTCCTCCATGCCCAGACGACCAGATTTTTACACCTGCTTCAGCTGGGTTGCAGTTTCTTGGTGATCATTCTTTGCATAATTACATTTTTAGCTTCCTTTAGAAGAGTACTAAGTACTACACAGAGAGGGGTTTTATGACCTACAATATATCTGGACGAGGAGAAGTGCTGATAAGTTTCCCCATTTTTCATCTTCTGATAGAAGCCTGACATATCTCCCAGTTCATTCATTCTGCCAGATGATTAAAAAGTTGTTCTTCAGCAAACCAAAACTCATCCGGAGCTCAGCAGGCAATAACTGCACTCTAAGCACATTAAAGAACAGGCAGGGCAATCCAAAGTAGACCTCTTTCTTTGCCTGTGAGGATCGTAGAGAAAAAAAAGAGAGAAAAGCAGTCTAACACTGTGATCAAGCCTGGGAGGCTGTAGCAGCTGGTTGGTGGGTGAAGATACAGAACCTGGTCCAAAGTAAGCATAATTCAATGGGGGTGCTTTGACTAAATAAGCTTTTAATTAGAATCCTAGAATGGTAGCAGTTGGAAGGGACTTTTGCAGATGATAGAATCTAACCCCTCTGCTAGAGCAGGATACTGCAGAGCAGGATGCACAAGAATGTATCCAGGTGGATTTTGAAAAGTCTCCAGAGGAGACTTTTACAACCTTTCTCGGCAGCCTGATGCAGGGCTCCAGTACCATCACAGTAAAGAAGCTTCTCCTTAGGTTCGAAAGAAACCTTTTGTGATGTGGTTTCCGCTTGCTGTCCCTTGTCCTATCACTGGCCAACACAGGAAAGAGCCCAGCCTCATCTTCGTGACCTCCAGCTTTTAGCTATTGATCAGCATTGAGAAGATCCTCAATCAGGTTGGTCAACAGCCCCAGGTTTCTCAGTCTGATTCAGACCCCTCAGCATCCTTATGACCCTCTGTTGGACTCCCTCCAGTAGTTCCCTGTCTTTCTTGAACAGGAGAGCCCATAACAGCATAGAAGGCAAAAAAGAACCTTCCTTGACCTGCTGGCCAGACTCTTCTTCATACTCCTCAGGAGACCATTGATCTTTTCAAACACAATGGCACATTTCTGGCTCATGGGAAAATCATTATCCAAGATCACTCACAGGTCCTTCTTCACAGAGAACCCAGAGAGTATGGGAATTTTGGAAACATGTAAAATACGTGGATCTTAAGATGACTGAAGAAGAAAATTATGTGAATTTTAATCCAGATAAATGCCATCAAGCTGTTTGGTGATGTAAATGTTCTCCTGCCTGGCCACAGAGATCATATTCATAAGCTGGAATACACTGGAGTGGATCCTTCTACCTTCCACTAGTGCAAGTAGTCATGTTGTATAAAAATAGTAATTTTTATATATCTGTATATCTAATGTTGATATTGAACTCAAGATTTCAATGCATCACTACCACCATCCACAGGCTCTTCTTATCCATTCATGTATTCATAGGCATAATTTCTCTCATCTCTCATTTTATTTGCAGAAAAAGGCAATATTTTTTTCCTCTCTTCTCCTGAACCAAGTTCTGCTTTTTTGATATCACACTGACAGACTTGCCCTTCACAGAATGACAGAGTGATATGGGTTTCAAGGGACCTCTGAAGACCATCAAGTCCATGTCCTTGCCAAGGCAGGCTCATTTAAAGAAGGTCAGGAAGAAACATGTTCAGGTGGGTTTTGAATGTCTGCAGAGAAGGAAACTCCATAATCTCTCTTGGAAGCCTGTTATGGGCCTCCGTCACTGTTAAAGAACTTCCTCCTTATGTTTAGATGGAACTTCTTATGTTCAAGTTTGTGCCTGTTACCCCTTGTCCTTTCACTGGACACCAATGAAAAAAGACTGGTCCCATGCTAGCCTTGAATTTAAATATCAAAAATGTCTATTGTAAAGCAGATGATGAATCATAGAATCACAGAATCTTATCATCTTCACCACCATCATCATTTGGGTTGGAAGGGACATTCAATATCATCGAAATCCACACCCCCTGCCATGGGCAAGCTTGCCCAAGACTCCACCAAATCACACTTTCAATATTTCCAGACTTAGACCCTCCGCAACTTCTCTGGAGAATCAGTTCGAGTGATTCACCACCCTCATGAAGGAGGATTTTCCTCATTTCCGTGTCTTAATCCTTGTTGAAAACTGAAACAATCTATCATCTATTTGGGTATCTTTATGCAAATGATTTTAATTTCATTTAATTTCACTCTTCTGTAGCAACGTCCTTAAGTGGCCAAGAAGACAAACAGCATCCTGGCCTGGATGAGCAATAGTGTGACCACAAGCACCAGGAAAATGATTGTGTCCCTGTTCTGGACACTGGTGAGACTACATTTTGGATTTAGATTAGACATTAGGAAGAAGTCCATATGGCAGAATAAATCATTCCATGAAGATTCTTTTATGAATCACCTTAGAGATGTTTAGAGAGATAGAATAGGAAGAGATGAACAGAAAGACAGTGATGGAGGGGGTGAAGATAGGGGAGTGTTGTGTTGTTGTGTTTTTTTTTTTTTTAGCTTTATGAACAAATGCCATCAAAATTTTATAAACAAGAAATGAGACAAAAAAAACACATGTTTCAGAAAGCTGAAGGAGTTGCAATTTAAATTTTCAAACTGCATCAACACCATTGAGTGAAATCTACTTTTTAACTAGGTTATTAATCTTTTATTTATTAACTTTGGGTTTTGCTTTAATAACATTTTGGCTTTTTATCTTTTTTTTTTTTCCCTCTCTCTACTAAACTTTTATTGTCTTTTAGTCAAGGGGGATTACCTGAATCATTGGAAGAAGATATATTTAATTTACTACAGTTCCAAAAAAATGCATGAAAAATGAAGAAATGAGAAGAAAAGTTCTCTGACTTTTATCTAACATGTCATTTTTGGAAGAAGTTATTGACTTAACTTGGTATTATTACTACTCTGGATGTTCTGTTAGAATGATTACATCAACCATCATGACTTCATGACACTTCAAATAAAATATCCCTTTTTTAAAGTTGTTTTTTCACTCTACTGAGCTTTACCACAAAACTTATTTCCAGGTGTGAAGCTATGGTTGAATTTGAGAGAAGAATCAAACTGATTTATTCAATGATGGTGCCATTCAAAGAGTTATGGTTAATGGTTTGAGGTAAAAGTGGAACCAAGTAATGAGTGGTATACCCAATGGTCAGTATTGGGCCTGCTTCTGTTTAACATCTTTGTTGATGATGTTTAGTAGACAGCTATCCCTGACTGTGACAGGGAGGCTGGAGTAGATGATCTCTAAGGTCCTTTCCAACCTTAGCCATTCTATGATTCCATGATGACATAGTGGTATTGAAGTTTGCTGTTGGCTCCAAGCTATGTGGTCAGGCTAAC
This sequence comes from Psilopogon haemacephalus, assembly GCA_013396835.1. NCBI lineage: Eukaryota > Metazoa > Chordata > Aves > Piciformes > Megalaimidae > Psilopogon > Psilopogon haemacephalus. The sequence goes on from VWZI01000484.1 coordinate 446,962, forward strand.
ACACTGGAGGCAAGGGATGTCATCCAGAGGGACCTAGACAGGCCAGATAGGTGGGGTCTAAACTAACCTCATAAAGTTCAGGTAAGTCAACTGCCAGGTCTTGTAGGTGGAGCAGGGGCAATCTCCAGTATAAACATAGTCCGGGTGCAGAATGGGTGGAAAGTTCTGTGGAGAAGGACTTTGGAGGCTGGTGGAAGCCTCCACAAGTTCTCTGGGCAACCTGTTCCAGTGCTTCATCATTCTTGTGGAGAAGAATCTCTCGTGTCTCATTTCAATCCAGCTGCTTCTAATTTGAAGCCAATACCCCTTGTCCTGTCACTCCACACTTTTGTCAAAAGTCCCCCTCTAGTTCTTCTGGAGCCCCCTTCAAATACTGAAAAACTGATAGGAGGTCTCCCTGGAGCCTTCTCCTTTCCATGTTGAACAATCCCAGCTCTCTTAGCCTGTCTTCACTGGAGAGGTGCTCCAGCCCTCTCATTATCTTTGTGACCTCATCTAGACCTTTTCTAACAGTTCCATGTCCTTGTGTTAGGGGCTCGACAGCTGGACACAGGACTCCAGGTGAGGTCTCATCCATCACAATGTTTGATTTCAATCTAATTACATGCTTACAGCTTTTTTTTTTCCTCACCGCATTTTAATTTAGAAGCAATCAAATAAAGAATAAATGATTTAATGATATACAAATTTTAAAAATATCATTAAGTAAATAAAGACATATATTTTAATAAATTAAACTGTGTTTTTATTGAATTGCATAAAAGAAAATTGTCTAGGGTCAGAATTAATTAAAAAACTAATTAATTATTGTTTCCCTCTCCAGCATTTACCTCCAGGCCTTTATTTACTACTGCACATTGTCTAAATAACACTCTGGAGATAGGAAGTAAAAAATCGAATCGTTGATAATGTACATCAGTGCATTGTCTAAAGACATTAAGAATATTATTCAGAGTTCAGAAATGCATATCAGTACTTCAATCTTACCAACCAAGTGGTGTGATTGATAAGATTGAAGGACAGGATGTTATCCAGAGGCACCTGGACAGGCTGGAGAGGTGGGTGGAGGAGAATATTGTGAGGGTCAATAAGGCAAAGTGCAAGGCCCTGCACATAAGTTGGAGCAACCTTCCACATCAATACAGGCTGGGGTGGGGGGGGTGATGAGATTGAGAGCAGACCTGAAAAAATGGGACTTGGGATTCTGGTTGATGAGAAGTGTGGCCAGCAGGTCAGGAGTGATCAGGTCAAGTGGTTCTGCCACTCTGCTGTGGTGAGTTCTCACCTAGACTGCTGTGTCCAGATCTGGAGCCCCCAAAACAAGAAGGACATGGAACTGCTGGAGAGGCTGCAGGGGCGGGGCAGAAAGATGATCAGAAGGCTGGAGCACCTCTGCTATGAAGACAGGCTAGGAGAGTTGGGTTTGTCCAGCCTGGAAAAGAGAAGGCTCTAGGGACACCTTAGAGCTGCATTTCAGTATCTGAGTGGGACCTACAGGAAGGCTGAGAAGGGACTGTTTAGAAGATCCTGTGTGTGTAGGACAAGAGGCAATGGTTTGAATATGGATCAGGGTGGATTTAGGTTGAATATCAGGAAGAAGCTCTCCACAAAGAGTGTGGTGGAACACTGGAGCAGGTTGCCCTGGGAGGTGGTGAAAGCCCCATCTCTGAAGGTATTGAAGGCCGGACTTGCTGGGGCTCTGAGCACCCTGATCTAGTTGAGCATGTCCTTGGTTACTGCAGGGGGGTTGGACAAGATGACCTTTGGGGATCCCTTCCAAGTCAGTTCATTCTGTAATTCTATAATTTTCTTTTTCCTCCTTGATTTCGCCTCAGAGAAGGTCACTTCTCCCCAGTGAAGAACATAGGGACTTTGGGTGGAAAAAATGTGGCTCTTCTGAAAGCCTGTGTCAGACTGCACAACTACAAGTGGCACTGTGGTTCCACCTACAGCTTTATTTCAGTAATTTTCTAATTATCAAATGAGCATTTAATTGTTTGACTTTAATAACGTACTTTGAACATAATTGTGTGGTAGGTAGTCATAGAATCATCATTTCTGGTGCAGACAGAGGACAGCAAAGATCCCTATCTCTATGAAAGGAAGTGTGATTGGATGTACAACACTTTGGAAAAAAGAAACCAAAACGGGGGTAGGACTCTTGGATGAGCATAAGTGGGAGATGCACAGATGGTAGAAGTTCCCAAATGTTCTTGTCTTCTCTCTTGGCATCCTTTGCTATCTAAGTGTGATAACATTTGTTAGAAGGCATGATTAAGGCTTTTTAGGCTTCACAGATGGAATGTAACTTAGTGGAATCATGTGAAAGATAGAAGACTCAGGCATGAAACAGATTCCATAAAAGGGCTTAAGAAAGGATTGCTTTCAGACAGGTAAAATCTTAAAGGTCTTTTCCAACCTTAGCGATTCTATGACAGATGTAGTAACAACCAAATATTTTTTTTTTCTGTAAATGAAAATTGGGATGAGCAGTTCAATTGTTTTCAGTAGCTTTTACTGAGATTAGGTTAGAATCAAAGAATTATAGAATCAATTTGGTTGGAAAAGACAACTTTAAGTTCACCAAGTGCAGCGATTCACTAATTCTGCCAAGTCCAGGGCTAAACCATGCACCTTAGCACTACATCTAGCTTTTATACATCTCCAGGGGTGGGAATTCAAACACCTACCTGAGAAACCTGTTCCAATCTTTGAGAATTGATTCAGCCAGGAAGTTTCTTCTAAGATCCAACCTAAACTTCCCCTGGTGAGTGTAGAGACATGGGAACATCATTCCTGATCTTCAGTCAAACATCGCTTTTGCTGGAAAGTTAAGTTTTGAGGCTGAGAACAGCCCATATAATGCTTGCTGCTTTCTCGCCACACAAGCACTGTCATCAAAGTCACTCTTCAAGGCTGCTGCCACATCTGACTTGCTGATTAAAAAAAAAAAATGTTCTCTGAGCCAATTTATCACAAAATGCTGTTAATAAAATATTTTGCATTTTAAAAAGGGAGAAGAAAACTTTTAAGCATTCCTCTCCTGCTTTATCTTCACAACAATGTGATTTCTGTTAATGATACTTTATTAAAACATAGAATCAGAAAAAGGTACAGGTTGGAAGGGACCCCTGGAGATCATCAAGCCCAACCTCTCTGCTAAAGCAGGTTCATCTAGAGCAAGTACATTGCCCAGAGGAGACTCTACAACCTGTTTGGGCAGCCTGATCCAGAGCTCCAGCACCCTCACAGCAAAGAATCATAGAATCATAGAATCATAGATTGGTTTAGGTTGGAAGAGACCTCAAAGATCATCCAGTTCCAATTCCCTGCCATAGGCAGGGACACCTCCCACTAGATCAGGTCACTCAAGACCTCATCCAGCCTGGTCTTGAACACATCCAGGGAAGGAGCAGACACAACCTCCCTGGGTAACCTCTTCCAGTGCCTCACCACCCTCACTGTGAAGAATTTCTTCCTAACATCCCATTCAAATCTCCCCTCCACCAATTTGAACCCATTCCCCCTCGTCCTGTCATTACAAGACCTTGTGAATAGTCCCTCCCCATCCCTCCTGTAAGCCCCCCTCAGATACTGGAAGGCTACTATAAGGTCTCCTCAAAGCCTTCTCTTCTCCAGGCTGAAAAGCCCCAACTCTCTCAGCCTGTCCTCATAGCAGAGGTGCTCCAGCCCTCTGATCATCTTTGTGGCCCTCCTCTGGACTCTCTCCAACAGTTCCATGTCCTTCTTGTGCTGGGGGCTCCAGAACTGCACACAGTACTCCAGGTGGGGTCTAACGAGAGCAGAGTAAAGGGGCAGAATCACCTCCCTTGCCCTGCTGGTAATGCCTCTCTTAATGGAGCCCAGGACACGGTTGGCTGTCTGAGCTGCGTGTGCACACTGTTGGCTCATGTTGTGCACAGAAGAAGATGCTCCTCATGTTGAAGTGGAACTTCCAGTGCTCTGTTTTGTATCCATTGCCCCTTGTCCTATTACAGGACACCAATGAAAAGAGATTGGTCCCTTCTTCTTGACACCAACCCTTCAGATATTTATAAATGTTGATAAGATTCCCTCTCAGGTTGCTCTACTCCAGGATAAATAGCCCTAGGTCTCTCAGCCTTTTCTCATCAGACAGATCTTCCAGTCCCTATATCATCCTCATAGCCAAGCCATCCTCTCTGCAATTCTCTATCCCTCTTGAACTGGGGAGCCCAGAAGTGGGCACAGTACTGCAGACATCGTCTCACCAGGGCAGAGTAGAGCAGGAATAGAATCTCCCTCAATCTGCCAGCCACACTTCTTCATGCCCCTCAGGATACCATTGGCCTTCATGGCCACGAGAGCATATTGCTGGCTCATGGTTGCAAACTAAAGAGAGGCAAAAATATTCCAATCTTATGGTTGCCTTGTGGGGCTTGAGATAAATTTATAAAGAAAAAAAAAATATATATATTTGTTTAAAAAAAAAAAAAAGGCACCTTTCCATTTAAAAGGAGGTCAAAGAGCCAAGCCAATCATAGAATGGTTTAAGTTGGAAGGGACCTCAAAGATCATCTACTTTCAACCCTCTGCCATAGACAAGGACACATCCCACTACAAGAGGTCACTCAAGGCCTCACCCAACCTGGCCTTCAACACCTACAGGAAGGGGGCATCCACAACCTCCCTGGTCAACCTGCACCATTATCTCACCACCTTCACTGTAAAGAGCTTCCTCCTAACATCCCATTTAAATCTGCCCCCTCTGCAAGTGTAAGCCCGTTACTCCTCATCCTGTCATTACAAGACCTTGTGAATAGTCCCTTCTCAGCTTTCCTCTAGGCCCCTTTCAGATATTTGAAGGCTTCTGAAAGGTCTCCTCGAAGCCATCTCTTCTCCAGGATGAAGATTCCCAACTCTCGTAGCTTGTCCTCATAGCAGAGCTGCTCCAGCCCTCTGAGCATCCCACTCACTTGTAGACTGCCATTGATAAGATGTTTTTGAAGTTGTTCTCTTGCTGTTTTTTTTTTTTCCAGGGTTTTGCTTCCCAGAGTTGTCTGCTCCTTCCAAAATTCTACTTGCCAGTCTAATGCATTCAGAAGTCAACCAGTAGGAAATGTAAGGGTGTATTATGAGACTTTCCTTTACCTAAATGTGGTTGATGAATATGTTCCCAGGAGTTCTCAATGGACTGGTGCCTCAGCACATTTTCAAAATTACTTTCTTTGAAGACATTTCCATGTATAATGGGGCTTAAATTTCATTTCCCTCAATATCTCCCCTCACTTTGTCTTTTTTAAGGCTTGTCCAGGAAAAAAGAAAAAAATTACAGCTGCTGGTCCTACTCTTAATTCTTTCCTAGAGTTGATAAGAGCAGGAAGCACCTAAAGCCTTAGTCTGCTTCCTCTACACAGACAATACACAGACACTGCACTGTCCTCCAGTCCAGGCTGAAGAGCTCTGTGCTACTATCTTATATGCTGAAAGAGGTTGTGGATCCTTCCTTTGTGGAGACTCAAAAGCAGCCTGGTTGTACACCCATGCAACCTGATCTAGGTGATCCTACCTTAGCAGGAAAGTTGGACTGGATGATCTCCAGAAATCCCTTCCAACCCTTACCATACTGTGATTCTGTGTAGATAATCAAAGAATTGTAGAATTACAGCATGGCGGCATGTTGGAAGGGACCTCTGGAGATCATCTAGTCCAACCCATCTGCTAGAGAAGGATCACCTAGAATAAATCACACAGGAATGCATCAGGTGGGTTTGGAATACATCCAGAGATGGAAACTCCACAATCTTTCTGGGCAGTGTGTTTCAGTCCTCTGTTACCTTCAAAGTGAAGAAGCTTTCCTGATGTTCACATGGAACCTTCTATGTTCCAGTTTACATCCATTGCCCCTTGTCCTATCACTGGACACCACTGAGAAGAATCTTGCGCCATCTTCCTGACATTTGCCCTTTAGATATTGATGAGATTCCTTCTCAGTCTTCCTCTACATCCATTTCTTTTGCATCTTGCTTGACTTGAGTCTGAGTCTTCACATTTTTGCTGTGGGAACTTTGAGGAAGACTGGTAAAGACTCCTTTCATTTCAAAACATGGAGTGACAGGATGAGGAGTAATGGCTTCAAACTGGAAGAAACTGGATTGAGATGAGACATGAGTAAATTCTTCCCCATGAAGATGGTGAGACACTAGAACAAGTTGCCCAGAGAGAAGCTGTGGAAGCTCCAAAGCTGAAAGTGGTGAAAGCCAGGTTGTCTGGGGCCTCGAGCAACCTGGTCTGGTAGAAAGTGTCCATGTCCATGGCAGGGGAAATGGTAATAGATGATCTTGAACATTTGTTCCAACCCTAAATTGAAAAGAATAAAGAAAGGGTGGGAATGGTGTTATTTGATTGTGTCCTTGACTTGTTGAGTCAGCAGGAGCCAATAGCTAAGCAAGGGCACACTTGACTTTCCCATTTTTCCACAGAAACCCCACCTGGCCAACTAAATTGTCAGCAATTGAGAAGACATGCAGGAAGCTGGATCCAGCTATTCTCAGCCTATGTGAAGGTTGCTGAGTTAAGGAGGCAGTGGGAGAGGAAATGAGAAAAATATTCCAAGACTTCACCTCTCACATGAAGTGAAGGGAAGCATGAAATACACCACCAAATTTCAGCTGGTCACTGCTGTAGTGCTTAGGCACATAAAAAGGATCATAGAGTCTCAGAATCATAAGATGATAAAGGTGGGAAGTGACCCCTGGAGTCCGACTTCTCTGCCAGAGCATATTCCCTCAGAGAACATTGCACAGGACTGTCTAGAGGGGTTTTGAATGACTCCAGAGATAAAGACTTCACCACCTCTCTGGGAAGCCTGCTCCAGTGCTCTACCACCCTCAATCAAATAAGTTCCTTCTCATGTTTAAATGAAGGTTCCTTTGTTCAAGTTTGTACCCATTACCCCTTGTCCTGTCATTGGGCATCACTGAAAAAAGACTGGTCCCATCCTCCTGACACCTACTCTGTAAGTATTGATGGGCATTGATGAGATCCTACTCAGTCTGCTCTTCTCCAGGCTTCTACAGTTCCTTGATTTTATGATTCTGTGATTCCATGATTCAATGATTCCCTGATTCTATGATTCCATGATTCTGCGACATTTTGCTAGAAAAGAAATGGTCTACTAACTACATTCTTTCCAGCAGTTCAGAAGTCGTGATGACTACTAAATGAAATTACACTGAGTATTGAAGAGAGGGTGTCATACAAGCTGACTGTCTGCTAAAAGCAAGCAGAAAAAGTAGATTAGCCTATTTCTAAAACCAGTGTTTTCCTACAGAATCATAGAATGGATTGAGTTGGGAGCGACCTTGACAATCATCTAGTTCCAGTCCTGCTGCCACAGGAATGGACACTTTTCCTAGACTAACTTGCTCAAGGCTTTATCCATCCTGGTCTTAAACTCTTCTAGGGATGAGGCATCTACAACTTCTCTGCACAACCTGTTCCAGTGTCATAGCACCCTCATAGTATAAAGACATATTCCTAATGTCCAACCTAAATCTACCCTATTATAATTTCAGAATGTGGTCCCTTGTCCTAACACCACAGACTCTTACAAACAGTCCCTGTCTTCTGCTTATGGGACCAAAAATATTTTGCTACGGCAAGTTTGTCTGTTTCCTTGGAAGAGGAAAAAGGAAATAAAATAAATTTTAAAAGAACCACTACAGAAAAGCCCCACCAAGCAACCCAAACCAGAAATAAAGGTGAGAAAGCAAAAAGTCTTAAAAAAAAAAAAAAGAGGCTTTGGGCTTTATGGATTTGACACTATGCTGGCTTTTCCCCAAGATTTCTGTAGAACAGTTTGTGGAGACAAAATGTTCCTTCTAGGACATACACTTTCCTATGCCAAGTACACCAGGGCTTGGTAACACACTCACACAGCCAACACATCGTCGGTGTTTAAAGCCTCATCTTAAAAAAGCACCCTTCCTGAATGGAAGAGGAAGATTTGAGTCAATCCTACCTCAACTGAAATTGTTGGCTCAGAGAATTCAAACATCTCCATGCTGTTTGGAAGAGTAAGCCACTCCCTCCAGCTGTATATGAAAGAGATATTTCTTCTGTTTAGGTGGCCAAGAAGGCCACCATCATCCTGGCTGGACAAGGAATAGTGAGACCACCAGTGTCAGGAAAGTGGTTGTGTCCTGACTCGATGCTAGTGAGGCCACACCATAAATACTGGGCAACAAAGCAGGTGAAAGATATGGAGAACAGGTCTGGTGAGGAGCAAGTGAGAGAACTGGCATTGCTTAGTCTGGAGAAGAGAAGGCTGAGGGAAGATCTCACTGCTCTCTACAGCTACCTGGAAGAAGGTTGGAGTGAGCTGGTGGTTGGTCTCTTCTCTGTAGTATCAGGTGATAGAATGAGAGGAAATGGTCTGAAACTGTGCCAGAGAAGGTTTAGGTTGGACATCAGGAGTGGTCAGGCATTGGAATTGGCTGCTCAGGGATGTAATGGCATCACCATCCCTGGAGGTGTTAAAAAACATGTGGACATGGGCACTGTCGCGATTATTAATTGTAATTACTATTAATAATCACGGGGGTTCCGGGAATAGTTCCCCCGGGTTCTTTGGATGTTCGGTTGGCAAGAATAAATACACGAAGTCACTTAAAACACAGAATTAAACAGTTTAAACAGTCAGAACTTAGGAAACAGAGAGCCTAATACAAAAGCAATCCTAACTGTGCCTGGAAATACCCACGAAATGGTGCTAGATACAGTGTTTTCCCCAGATAGAGGAAAGAGAAAGAGCTTGTCCCAAATAAAGTGGAAAAGAAGGGGGTTTTGCCTTTGCTGCTTTCCAAACCCTGATGATGCCACTGCTGCTGTTGGCTGCAAAGCACGTGGCCGCTGCTGGACGGGATGGAGGCGTGAGTTCCTCCCGGCGGTGGTGGAGAGAGAGAACAAGACTAACGGCCGTTGCACCCTCTTAAATACCTCATTAGGGGAGTGTGGAACTAGGCACTTAGCATCCATTCTCTGGCCAATTGATTCAAAGGTCCCGCACCCAGGGGTGGGTTCTAACACCCTAAGAGACAGCACAAATCACCTGACTCATGCGCGTGACTGTGCACGTGGCCCAAGATTTCCTGGTTCCAGAACCATGTGGTGTGCCCCTGCGACCCACCTCTGGACCTTACCACAGAGTGGGGGAGCGAGCCGCAGGAAGTGAACCAACTCTGGGCAGAAATTATGCCCATACCAGGACAGGCACATTGGGATGTGGTTCAATGGCCATGGTGGTGTTTGGTTAATGGTTGGACTCAATGATTTCACCAGCCTCTTCCTACTGAAACAGTTCTATGATTCTCCCTTTCTTCCTTCCCTTGGGAAGTGGTTTCTCTTGCCTGTTGGCAAATTGTGAGGTGCAAAGAATTTTTAAGATAAGTTAGTGAAAGAGATAGGAATAGAAATCAAGAACTCAAAGCCTAATTCATGTGCCTGGAGGATGAAACAAAGTTATATAAAGTGACATCTTAGACACCCACTATTTTGCCTCCCACAGGAAAATGCCCCTCAGATATCTTTATGGTAATATTTTTTTCCTTGGTTAGCAATGCCAAGAAATTACTGTATATTCCATACAGCTTTATATTTCCACCTAGAATCACAGAGTCAAAGAATGGTGGGATTTGGAAGGGATGCTCTGGAGATCAAGTTCAATACCCCTGTTCAAACAGGTTTGCCTAGAGGAGATTGCGCAAAAATGTGTGCAGGTGGGTTTGGAATAACTCCAGAGAGGAGAATTCACAAACTCTGTGGGCAGCCTGCTCCAAGCCTCCAGCACCCTCAAGTCCTGAAGACCCTGAAAGTATTTAAGATCAGGCTGGATGAGGCTTTCAGCAACCTGGTCTAGTGGGAGATGTCCCTGTCTTTGGCAGGGGAGTTGGAACTAGACGATCTTGAAGGTCCCTTCCAACTCCACAGGCATTCACAACCTGCTCCAGTGTCTCACCAGACTCACAGTAAATATAATTAAATACATTAAATACTATCACAACTATTGTGATAATAAATAGATTAGAATTTGGGAAGAAGTTCTTCAACACAAGGGCACTGAGCCTCTGAAAGAGGTTGCTCAGAATGTTTGTGAGTGTCGCCTTCCTGGAGGTGTTCAAGGCCAGGCTGGATGAGGTCTAGTGGAAGGAATCCCTGCCCACATCAGGGAGGTTGGGGTAGATGACCTCTAAGGTCCCGTCCAATCTAAGACATTCACCAGCTACTAAGCTAGCGAAGGACCTGGAGAACTCTACACTCGACAACTACCTGAAAGGAGGTTGCAGAGAGGTAGGCACAAGTGACAAATGATAGAAAAAGAGTAAAAGGCTTCGGGTTGGACCAGGGCAGATTCAGATTGGGTATTAGGAAAGTTGTTGTTTTTTTCATGGGAAGGGTTGTGAAGCACTGGAATGGACTTCCCAGGGAGATGCTTAAGTTGCCACCCCTAGATGTGTATAGAAGCCATCTAGATCTGGTGCCACCACCACAAACTTGGTGGTGTGGGTGAAATGGCCTGACCTGAATCAGAGGTCTTGATGGTTGGACTCAATGATCTCAGAGGTCTTTTCCAACCTAAACAATTCTGAGAGTCTATGACTCGATGATGGAAATACATTATATCAGGGACACAAAAATCCTGACTTTGGAAAACAAGGTCTTCTTCTGTAAATAATATCTTTCTAGAGAAGGAAATACTAACTTAATATTTCTGTGTTGGATCAGAGATGCATTAAAAATGGAAAAGCAGAGCATTTTGAACACAAAAAGCTGAGTAAGCATATGAGAAGCGAAAGATTTTGACAGCTAAATATCGTCAAAGCCAAGAGTTAGACATGAAAGCAAAGGAACCATAGTAGGAATGTCTTTGTGCAGGAATCTCTGCAGAGCTAACTGGAGTTGTGAGATGGTGTTTCAGGGTATGTCTCCTCAGGACGTCACTGCCATGCAGCTAGAGTTGACAAGTACATATGAACAAAGCATGCTGTCAAACAGCTTAGCACTGCATCTCACCTCACCCTGCACTTTGTTGACTCTTCATGCTGCTTGGATGTCAGCTTGCTCCTGGGCTCTCTTTTGAACTGTTGCTGCTAGTTTTCTCACAGGGAAAATTTGGGTGGGGTAATTTACTCCAAAGTAAACCTAGAAGCAGTAGGAACATGACAGCAACAGGTCTGTCTCCACATTTACAGTGTCACAGTCAGGCGCACACACACATACATATGCACCTCCACACAAGTGCTTCCATTTGGTCACAACAATCCTGTGAACTCACTAGGTCTTCTCAAATGATGTCTGTTCTGACTGAACACCACACCTAACATTTCACCATTGCTTGAGGTGTCCAAAAATTTTGTGGATGGCATTTCAGTTCATGATTTGATTGCCATGATGGTCTTAAGTTGATGGCTGGACTCAATAATCTTGGAGGTCTTTTCCAACCCAAACAATTCTAAGATTCTATGAAAAAAGTAGAAGCTCAAATGCAGAGTTGTACTTAATGATTCTTTGTCAGAGAGCTTCAGGCATAAGAGGTTCCATGTGAACCTGAGGAAGATTTTTTTTCCCTGTGAGGGTGATAAAGCACTGGAACAGGCTGCCCGCAAAGGTGGTGGAGTCTCCCTCTCCGGACATATTCAAGAACCATCTGGATGCATTCCAGTGTGGTCTGCTCTAGGTGATCCTGCTCTGGCAGGGAGGCTGGACCAGATGATCTTTTGAGGTCCCTTCCAGCCCCTGACATTCTACAATTCTGAGGAAAAGGACCTGGGGGTCTGGGTGGATGAGAAGCTCAACATGAGCCTGCAGTGTGCACACGCGGCTCAGACAGCAACTGTGTGCTGGGCTGCATTAAGAGAGGCATTACCAGCAGGGCAAGGGAGGTGATTCTGCCCCTTTACTCTGCTCTCATTAGACCCTACCTGGAGTACTGTGTGCAGTTCTGGAGCCCCCAGCACAAGAAGGACATGGAACTGTTGGAGAGAGTCCAGAGGAGGGCCACAAAGATGATCAGAGGGCTGGAGCAGCTCTGCTATGAGGACAGGCTGAGAGAGTTGGGGCTTTTCAGCCTGGAGACGAGAAGGCTTCCAGGAGACCTTATAGCAGCCTACCAGTATCTGA
>VWZI01000484.1:459294-473408 GCA_013396835.1 Psilopogon haemacephalus
TTTCTTTCTTTTTTTTTTCTTTTTCTTTCTTTTTTTTTTTTAATTTTACAGAGATGTTAAACATTTTAAATCATTGTGATGTAGGCAGACATTGGGCCTCCTAAAATTGCTACTCACAGTAGATTGTAGTTTTCTGATACATTCTATTTTTGGTGGCTTTTATGTAAAGAACTGCAGTCAAGAATGGAATTATGACACCCTTCTACTGGAACATGAAAACACAGCCATCTGGCATCTAGATGCCTCTACATTTTTTTTTTCCAATTTCTTTGCCACAGTCTATTTTAACACTTGGGAGAACCTTCTTTTACTTGGGGCTTTTGTCAGAGGGAACTGTTACTGCAGAAATATATCCAGTCTATATTAATAAGATCTCCTTTTCACAATCTACTCCCTGCTGAATGGTTTACAACTGCTTCTACTTACAGATTATTCTATAAATATGAAATTTTAAAGGATTGCTGAATTCATCATCACCTGCATGATTCAATCAGTTTGTCAGTTGTTTTGGTTTTTTTTCTAGTGGATTTTTAGACTTTGAAAAAAACCCCAGACTTCTCAGTTCATTCAGTGATTGTCTCTCTGGACTCAGTACTGCTTGAGGACTGGGGCTTTTGTGACACAAAAGACATTGAGGTGCTGCAGTGTGTCCATAGGAGGGCAACAAAGCTGGTGAAGGGTGTGGAGAACATATCTGGTGAGGAGCAGCTGAGGAAGCTGGGGCTATTTAGTCTGGAGAAGAGAAGGCTAAGGGGAAACTTTGTCGCTCTGTACAACTCCCTGAAAGGAGGTTGGAGTGAGGTGGGACTTAGTCTGTTCTCTGTAGTAATAAGTGATGGGACAAAAGCAAATGTCCTCAAGATGAATCAGGGGAGGTTTAGGTGGAATCTGAGAAGAAACTTCTTGACTGAAGTGGTTCTCAAAGACTGGAAGAGGCTGCTCAGGGAGGTGATTGAATCCACTTTCCTGGAGGTGTTTCAAAGAGGCAGAGAGATGTGATGTTGAGTGACAATTTTTAGCCCCAGACTTGGTACAATTAGATTGTTTGACTCAATCTCAAAGGTATTTTCCAGTCTACATCTTCCCTACTCCAGCTTCACTCCATTCCCTCTTGTTCTATCACTACAAGCCCTTGTAAAAAAATCCCTCCTCAGATTTCTTTAAGGCTTCTTGGAACATAGAACCTGTTTCTTTCAGTGGCTGACAATCATTCATGTTGCCTTTGGTATTGTGTAAGGCTGGTAATTTTAGCAACATCTGACAGTCGCTGTAGTTAGGAGTATGTAAATATTTTCATTACAAGCAGCATTTGTCAGACGTGAAGGCTTTAGCTATTTCAAACTCGATAAGTAGAGTGGTTTTTTTAGGTTGTGATAACCACCATCAGTGCTTAACTGCTTGATCAACCCACAGAACCCAGCCCTTCACTGAATCATAGAAACAGAGAATCATAAAATAATTTTGGTTTGAAAAGACCTTGAAAAAAAAAACATCAAGCCAACCATCAACCCAACACCAGCATGCCCAATAAAGCATGTCACAAAGTGCCACATCTACATGCTTCTTGAACACCTTCAGGGACAGTGACTCCACTAGTTCCCTGAGCAGCCTGTTCCAATGCCTAACCACTCTTGCAGGAAAAAAATGTTTCGTAATATCCAACCTAAATCTTCCCTTGTGTCATTTGTGTCCATTTCATCTCTTTCTATCAAATACGAAGTGGAAATGTACCCGGTTGCTGAAATATCTTAGCAAGCACTTCTATAAGTGTCAGGGGGAGGTTTAGCTTGGACATTAGGAACAATTTCTTAACTGATAGAGTGGTCAGGAATTGGAACCAGCTGCCTAGGGAAGTGGTGGAGTCACTGTTCCTGGCGGTGTTCAAGAAACATGTAGACATGACACTCTGGGACATGGTTTAAAAGCCACAGTAGTCTTAGGTTAAAGGTTTGGTTTAATGATCTCAAAAGGTATCTCCAAACAGAAAAAAAAAAAAAAAATCAATGAATTGTGACTGCAAAAAAAGTTCAACAACTAGGAAAGACAGTAAGAAAACATGTTCTCTTGTTTTCGTTTTTACCATAGGAACAGCAAGTGCAATTTTGTTTTCCTTTTTTTCTTCCCTCTTGGAGATTTTTTTTGTCCTGTATATACTCACTGGTACCATTATTTTAGTACTGGTCAACTTTAATGCTTTTCAGACAAAGCATCTCAGGGAGTCTGGAAAACTAAAATACATCATCAGAGTGTTTAGAAGGATAAGTGCAACTGCCATTTTCTGATACTGATGCCAGAGGTCAAGGTCTTGAGATTTCTTGAAGGGTCATCAACAGTATGGTTCCTCATTCTTATTCTCCTTATTTTCCTTCTCCTTCTCCTTCACTCTCCTTCTCCTTCTACTTCATTCTCCTTCGTTATTCTCCTTCTCCTTCCCCTTCATTTTTCTTCATTCTTCTTTGCCATCTTTCTCCATCTCTTTCTGAAACATTGATCACAGATACTGATATAATTGTGGAAGCCACAATGTGCTTCAGCAAATGATTGTGCCTCCTATTTTCTCTCTTTTGTTAGTATTTCATAATTGCTCTTTAGTGAATCAATAACCTCAAGCCTAAAGAGGTAATTAAAATATCTGGGACCACCATATTAAATAATCAGGCGGATATCTGACTAACAATGGGACTTTGATTAGCTCTAAATGTTACTCTACCAAAGTTTTGCCTTCAGTTTGCAAAACACTGTTTTGCAGGTACTTTTGTGTTTGCTTTGTGTGCCTGTAAGATACACACTGCACTTGCAATCAAGAGAAGAAAGAAAAAAAAAATCAAAGAAATGCCCACCTTGGTGTGATTAACAAAAATACTACCATGTATCACCCACGACACTTCTGACTGACAGCTTCTGACACCAAGATTGACAAGACGTAGGATGTAATGAGTGGGAAGAGGACTGGAAGTGTTCAGCTTGAAGAAGAGAGAGCTGCATTCACAATAGCACTGAGAAGTTGTTGCAGTCATCTGTTAGAGCGTTTGGAGGAGAATATGATAAACAGTGTCTGTGTAAAAGACTCTCAAATTATGTAAATGTCTGCTTTTAAAAGTTATCATTTGTATTTATGGATCCTCCCATCCTCGCATCTGCTTTTGCAGGGCAGTGCAATATTGATATATTTCATAAGAAATTAATTGATAGGAGGGGAAAGACAATAATGATCAGTGAATGGACAGTAGCTTCAGACTATGTCCACAGTGAGAAAAAAATAGCCAACAAGCGTGAGGTTCTGAGAACTGAGAGTCTTAGTTTCTGAGATCAATTGCAAATGACCACCTCATTTCATTGAACCAGAAGATCATTGAATGATAGGAAAAGACACAAAATGCCCACTTGAAAGAGAGCTTAGAGATCATCCAGTCCAACAAGGGTCAACACATGATAAAATGGTAGAATTACAGATTCATTGAATGATAAAATAATGGAATCATAGAATCATGGAATCATTGAATTATAGAATCATGTAATAATAGAATCACAAAAACAAGGAATCATATAATCTGAAATTATTGACTCATAGAACCATGGAGTCAGAATGGTAGGTCTTGGAAGAAACCTCTAGAGATCATCTAGCCCAATCCCCCTGCTAAAGCAGAGTCACCCAGAGCAGGTTGCCCAGGGTGAGTCTGAATGCCTTCAGAGAAGGGGACTCCACAATGTCTCTGGGCAGTTTGATCCAGTGCTCTGCCACTCTCAAAGAAGTTTCTTCTGAAGTTTGAGTGAAACCTCCTGTGATCCAGTCTGTACCCATTGCCCCTTGTCCTATCACTGGTCTTATTTGCACTCTGGTTAGAGTCAGCCAGTGTGTATGGGCTCCCCAGATCCACACTGCCTAGTGCTGGCCTCTGTGCTTCAGCTAAACACTTAAGGCTTTGAGATACAATATTTATTTTACAGGTCTGCCTGTTTGGGGCAGTTGTTCCATTCCTTCTAAGATTTAAGTGCATGATCTGATGTGAAATCTCTGTTGCAGCTTCCTAGAATAGCATTTTATGTCAGGAAGCTCAAAAGGGTCACTTATTGGAAGTTTTGAGGTGTGACATGAGGATCTGTGATGTGCCATTTGGTCATTAACCTATGAGGATGGTATGAAGGAGTCTGTAAACTATACAGAAAGAAAACTGGTGGAGAACTGACAAAATGTCACAGAATCATAGAATCACTAAGCTCAGAAAAGACCTTTAAGATCATTGAGTCCAACCATCAACCCAACACTGCCATGACCACTAAACCATATAATCATAGAATTGTTTTGATTGGAAAAGACGTCTTAAGATCCTAGAGCCCAACCATTCACCTAAGACCACCATGGTCATTAAACTATATCCTGAAGTGCTACACCCACACATTTCTTGAACACCTCCAGGAACTGTGACTCCACCACCTTTCTGTGCAGCCTGTTCCAATGCCTGACCACTCCTGCAGGAAATAATTTTTTCCTACTTTCACCTGCATAGGCTTCTGAGAGCAGTTCATGAAAAAAATCTGCCTTCAAAAGCCTCCTTAGAGTGTCTTGAAAAGAGATCTTTGGAGCAATGTAAAGCATAACTAGGGAAAGAACTACCAGTTTTGGTGTGCGTAGATGAACAAAGGTCTAGTACTTGAACAACACCCTTTTTTGATTTATGGGGACACATGGAACTGCACGTGCCAGGAAGCAGAACTGTGTTATTTCTCCATTATCCAAACATTAAATTAGAAATCACTCATAGGTTAACAACAATGAGAATGCTCAGCCTTGAAAACAAGCCACATCATGGCCCAAAGCCGTAGAGTTTTGTGTTCTCACATTTCTTTCCTGCTCTCTTTTTCAGGAAGTGGAATATAAGAACACAGAATCACAGAATCACATTGGTTGGAAGAGACATTTAAGATCACTAAGTCCAAGCATTCTCTAACTATACCAAGGCTGGTGATAAGCTATGTCCCTCAGCACCACATCTCTGCCTCTTTGAAACACATGCAGGGATGGAGACACAACTACCTCCCTAAGCAGTCTTTGAGGAACCTTTAAATCAAGAAGTTCTTTCTAATATCCAACCTAAACCTCCCCTGGTGCAACTGGAGACCCTTTTCTTTTATTCTGTCACTTGTTATTAGGAAGAAGAGACTTTCACCCACCTTGCTACAATCTCCTGATCCTAGTTGTTTAAAGGTAACTGCTGTCTACAAAATTCACCAGGATTCACATTAATGCAAATATTCTTCAGAATACTTTTCAAATGGCTGATGAACCAGATTTTAGAAGTCAATATACATGTGTAGAATATGGCCTTTAAAATCCTTGCAGCACTGAAACATCACAGCCTAGATTTACAGATTTCTCAAAGGAGGTCAGATCCAGGCAGGTATTGGTCTCTTTTCCCAAGTATCAAGTGATAGGATGAGAGGAAATGGCTCCAAGTTGCACCAGAGGACATTTAAGTTGGACATAAGGAATAACTTATTCCTTGAAAGGATTGTCAAACCTTGGAACAGGCTTCCCAGGGTAGTAGTGGAGTCCCCATCCCTACAAGACATGTAGATATTGTGATGAATGACACGGTTTAGTGACTGACTTGTAGACTCATGGAATGTATTGGATTGGAAGGAACCTCCAAGATTACCTTGTTTCAACCCCCCTGCTATGGGCAGGGACACCTTCCACTATACCAAATTGCTCAAGGCCCCATCCAATCTGGCCTTGAACACCTCCAGGCAGGGGGCATACACAACCTCCCTGGGCAGCCTCTTCCAGTGTCTCACCATCCTCACTGACAAGAATTTATTCTTAATCCCCAGTTTAAACCTCTCTTCCAACTCAAAGTCATCGCCATTTTCCCTATCACTACAAGCCCTTCTAAAAAGTCTCTCCCCATCTTTCCTTTAGGCCCTTTCAAATACTGGAAGGTTGATAGAAGGTCTCCCAAGAACCCTCTCTTCTCCAGGCTGAACATCCATAACTCTCTCATCTTGTCCCCATAGGGGAGATGTTCCATCCCTATGATCATCTTCGTAGACCCACTCCAACAGTTCCATGTCCTTATTCTTAGAGCCCCAGAAGTGGATTAGAAGTGTTAGATTAGTGGTTGGGTTCTATGAACTTATGGGTCTTTCCCAACCTAATCAATTCTGTGATTTTACGATTTTCTGTTCCTATAATCTGCAGAAATAACTTCCACAACACGGAGCTACCATGTTTCATGATTCACCATTTTGTCAATCAAATTTCTGTTACATATGGGAAATCCATCTTTGGATTCCCAAGAACCAGTTTTACACTAAAATCACAAATGATGCATAGTATATTTTTTTTTTCCTTATACTCTCTGTCTGAATTTACCCTACTTGCTGTGTTAGCTTTAAATTCAGAGGTGTTGGTTTTGTGTAATGAAAAGAAATAGAAAAAGAAGTGAGATATGAATCAGATGAGTTTCTTTGGGTGGTGAGAGCCAACTAAATCCTTAAGATACAATGACATTGCTTCAATATAGAAATCTTGAAGGCCTAGAGACATTTGGACACTGAAGTTGCTACTAGAGTTTGGAGAAAACAAACCATATTGTATAGGTTATTTGAGATATCTTCAGCTTTTCTCCTCTGATATAAAAGCAGGAAAGTTCAAGCAGGTCCAAAAGTCTATAAATAAACCATACTCTATCAGAGTGTTCTCTGAATGTGTCATGTCTTAAAAAAACAGATTGTGATCCTGGCTTTGTGCCCATCCCAGGAATTATGAGACTCTTCAGCATTGGTGTTGCCTACATTTGTTGCCTGTGTAACTGCTCTCAGGATTCAAAACAGGCAGCTTCTGTTGGAAAATTGATCCACATTCTTTACAGGTGAATGGAAAATGGACAAGTAGAAATTTGACCATAAATGGTATAGAGCTCTCCAGTCCATGAGCCGAGTCATCAGATAAAGTTATGTGTCTAAATAAAAGACCGGTATGTGACTGGCATATCAACAGATGAGCAAGCACATCCCTAGGTGACCAAGAAGGCCCAGTGCATTCTGGCCTCAGTGAGGTGTGATCAGCAGGACCAGGTAAGAAATTTTGTCACCCTGTGCTCAGTGCTGGTGAGGCCTAGCTTCAATTTTGGGACCCTCACTCCAAGAAGGACATTTTAATACTGAAAGATATCCAGAGAAGGGCAAGGAAGATGGTGAAGAGTCTGGAGAATAGGTCTGGTGAGGAGCAACTAAGGGAACTGGGGTTGTTTAACCTGGAGAAGTGGAGGCTGAGGCGAGACCTTCTGGCTTTCTACAACTCCCTGGAAAGGATGTTCAAAGCAGAGGGGAGTTGATGTCTCTAGCCAGCATGAGAGGAAATGGCCTGAAATTGCATAATTTGAGGCTTAGGTGGGATCTTAGGAAACATTTCTTTCCTGAAAGAGTAGTCAGGCATTGGAACAGGCTCCTCAGGAAAATGGTGGAGTCAGTGTCCCTGGACATGTTCAAGAAGCATGTAGAGATGGCACTTTGGGACATGCTTTAGTGGGCATCATAGTGTTGGGGTTGATGATTGGATTTGATGATCTTAGAGGTATCTTCCAATCCTAATGATTCTATGGTTATTTCATTTCAGAAATAAATGTGATGAATTAGGAGACATGGCTCTAAGTGTTATTTCTGTCTTTTGTGAATTGGATTGAATTTGCCGCAGAGATGTGGTGTTGAGGGTCAGGAGTTAGCCCCAGACTTGGTAGAGTTCAATAATGGTTGGACTGGATGATTTTACAGGTCTTTTCCAACCAAAATCATTTTATGATTCTAAGATATTCAGGCACTGGGGTGAGGGACCAGAGAAAAGGAGGACATGAGCTGTTCCTGCTTGACGTTTTGTCACTATTCTCAAGAGGAGTCATTGTTAACATTTAGCAGAACCACAGCAGAAAGGAGCATGTTAAGTGCAAGGCACCATCTCGCAATTAATATTTGTGATAGCACAATGTGACTTTAATGGGGAGAAGTGACTTTGAAACTTTCCCACCTTGCCTGTGTTGAGCAGAAATAGGGTGCAGGGAAAGAAACCCTTCACATCTTTTACTCCCTGAGCAGCCATTCAGGGAAAGGTGCTTGGGTGCTTATTTATCTTAGAAGAAAAGCTTTCGTGCACGAGAAAAATCTTTCTTGGGTAACTTTATCAGTTGGTCTAATGAACAAAATTACTTTTCTCCATAACTTTTGCCCTCCTGTTCCTCTACTTCCAGATACTGCTGAGAGCAGAGAAAGAAAGGGGAGAAAGGTTATCTCCCTTACTTTCTTTTCCTTATTCACAGAGGTAAGCAGCATATAACCTCATTTTATTACAAGTATTCTCAGCTATTTCCATAAGTCCTTTTTTTTCTGAAGTTTGAAAGACATATTTATACCTCTTAATAGTAACAGATGTTAATGAAGAGATATAACGTGTAAATACAAATGTCACCACTCAGTGGGAAGTCAAACCCTTAAATTAATACCAGTTCACTTAGTTGTGTGCCAATGAAGGAGACAAGGGCAAACGAGAAACCATTTTCCTCTAAGCAGGCTTCTTATCTCCTTCACCTCCTCAAGTGCAGGGAGACAGAGAAATGCTTGTTAGTATAGAGCAAAATCAACTGAAAAGCAGAAGTGGGGATGAAGATGATCACAGAACTTGGAAAAGACCTCTAAGATCATCAAGTTCAAACATCAACCAAACACCACCATGCTCATTAAGCCATGTCCCAGAGTGTCATATCCACACTTTTCCAGAATATCTCCAGGGATGGTGAATCCACCACCTCCCTGGGCAGTCTGTTCCAATTCCTTACAACTTTTACAGGAAAGAAATGTTTCCTAATATCCAATCTAAACCTCCCCTGATGCAACTTGAAGCCATCTCCTCTCATTCTATTACCTGATACTAAGGAGAAGAGACCAGACCCCATCTCACTTCAACTTCTTTCAGGGAGTTGTACAGAGCAATAAATTCTTCCCTCAACCTCCTTTTCTTCAGACTAAACAATCCCAGTTCCCTCAGCTGCTCCTCACCAGACCTGTTTTCCAGACCTTTCACCAGTTTCTCTGGACATGTTCTATCACCTCAATATCCATCTTGGAGTCAGCCAGCTCAATCCTGTTCTCTTCTGGTATGGTTCTGACTCCATCCAAGAGCAGTTGGATTTCAACTTATGTAATCCTGGCTTTATAACAAAACTTTGTTATCCTATATAACTCACTCAAACATAAAAAGCTGTTAAATTGACTTTTGGACCTTTTTACATATTTGAGAGGGAGGGTATTTGTCAGGTATGTGCTAACAAGTAAAGAAAATTTATACCTTAGCTGGGAGCATGCCAGATCCTGTCATTTTTCATTTTTTGACATCCTAGCATTTGGGAATTTTTGAACAGGTGAGTGCTTTTTGCAAAGGGAGAATACTATTGATAATCAGAGTTGGATGAGGTCCATGAAGAAAACAACATTTTCAACCCCTTGTTGATTTTAACAAAGTTAAAAAGAGTTTGGAAAATATTTTAATGAGTTTTTAGGACTTTTGGGGAGTTCTGGAGAATCAGCATAGAGGAAAATCAACTGTAAATCAACAGCAAGGAAAAAGCTAATAATTGAATCATAGAACCATAGAATCATTAAAGTTGGAAGACATCAACTGATCCTATCCCACGGATGACATCTTCAAGGGGTCATAAGGGTCAATGTATGGTGTCCCCATTCTGCCTTGATCCTGATCCAGAAGTTCCAGAATACAGCTCCAAAATCCAGCTCCTGAATTCAGTTCTCATCTGCTGATGATTCTGGTCTGGAACTTCTGCCACAGCATCAGTGGTGACAGTGATTCATTCCCATACTGGTTTATATTTCTTTCTCTCTATCTCATTTTATTGTTCGTATTTCCATCTCAGCTGCTTTAGTTTCCTTTCTCAGCTCATCAGTTTCTCTTATTTATTTCCTTTCCCTTCCCTTTGGGAAGGCAGAGAAGTAAGTTTTACAGGAACACTGTGGTTGGAAAAGACCTTCACAGAATCATAGAATGGTTTAAGTTGGAAGGGATCTCAAAAATCATCCAGTTCCAACCCCCTGTCATAGACAGGAACACCTCCCACTAGAACAGGTCACTCAAGGCCTCATCCAACCTGGCCTTCAACACCTCCAGGAAGGGAGCAGCCACAACCTCCCTGAGTAACCTGTGCCAGTGTCTCACCACCCTCACTGTAAAGAACTTCCTCCTAACATCCAGTCTAAATCTCCCCTCTGCCAGTTTAAACCCATTATCCCTCATCCTGTCATTACAAGACCTTGTGAATAGTCCCTCCCCAGCCCTCCTGTAGGCCCCTTTCAGCTACTGGAAGGCTACTATAAGGTCTCCTGGAAGCCTTCTCTTCTCCAGGCTGAAAAGCCCCAACCCTCTCAGCCTGTCCTCATGGCAAAGCTGCTCCAACCCTCTGACCATCTTCAATAGCATCATGTCCAACTGTTAATCCCTGGGCTGTTGAAGAAGATACAGAACCCACATCCCCAAAGTCCTAGGAAAGTGATTGAACATGCAATGCTAAACAAAGTGTAAAAATCCCATTGCTACATCCATCTGAAAAGATGAGATAGATTAGAACCTGAGCAGAATGAGTTCATAGATTCATAGAATAGTTTGAGTGGGAAGGGACCTTCAAGATCATCTGCTTCCAAACTGCTGCCTTGAGTAGGGACACCTTCCACCAGTCAACTTGATCAAGTCTCTATTCAACCTGAAGAGCTCCAGGGAGAGGGCATCCACAACCTTCCTGGGCAACTTGTTCCAGTGTCTCACCACTGTCAATTGTGTAATGGAACAAAGTAGCCACCTAACTTTGATATAATTAACCACACCACTGTGAACTTAACATAGTGGTGATGGGTTTTCTGCCGACAATAATTTTGTTTGGAAAAGGTCTTTAAGATCATCAAATCCAACCATTCTCCTATTCTGTCAAGTCTGATGGTCAATCATGTTATTCAAGCACCACATCTCTGCATCTTTGAAAGACCTTCTCGGAAATGCCACTTCTCCTTCACTGTTGAAGTGAGGAATTGAAGTCTTGTCATTTTGGAGGACTGGGTTTCTCCTCACTTCTCCCATAGAGACAGCCACCTAGAATTCAGATCTATCAGCTAAAAGCAGCCAGCCTGGCCTCTAGCCTCTTTTCACAGCTTCTTTGTTCTTTTCTTATTTCCCTTTGAAAGTAATTTGAGCTTGAACTTGGAGAACAATGATCCTTTTCAACTTTCATAGCCATAGGATAAAGTATTTAATGACAGCGTAACAGCTCATTCCTTAATTTTCTGTAAAAAGGGCAGGAAATATTTTGCTCTTCTGCAAGGGTTAGAGCAGAGACTGTTCTGATGTTAATCCGTGAACATCTCTGGTTTTCTTAAAATGAGGAGTAGTAAGTGCAGCTGTCTGTCTTTCATTTGAAAATCAAACCCTTCAATTCTTATCTAGAAGAAGGAAAAAAGTAGCATTTTCTAAAACTTATCTCTATCCATGCTTAAAATACCTGGAAAGATTAGAAGAAAAACACTTAGCTTTCAGAAGAAATAACACATGCTATTTTAAGTGCATTTTAATAGACAAAAGCACCATCCACTGGGTCAAATGTTGGTAAAAGCTCCATGAAATTCGAATCGCTTTCCCCTCAGCAGCGAGTATTTCGCTTGGCACTAATCTGCAGTGTGTAAAATTGCTCCGGCATTTCTGACGATCAGCTCTCAGAAGAGCAGGAAAGGAAAAAAAAAATAATTTCTACCATTATTTCCTTCTTAACAAAGAAGAAAAAAAAAAGAAAAGAAAAGAAAAAGAAAAAAAAGTTGTGGTCTGAGTTAATACTGAAGCCACAGAATCATAGAATTGTTTCAGTTGGCAAAGACCTGCAAGATCACTGAGCACAGCCTTCAACCCAACACCGCCATGGTCACAAAAGCATGTCCCAAGGTGCCATGACCACGTGTTTCTTGAACACCTTCAGGGACAGTTACTCCACCACCTCCCTGGGCAGCCTGTTCTGATGCCTGACCACTCTTGAGGGAAATAAATGTTTCCTAATATCCAACCTAAACCTCCCTCAGTGCAACTTGAAGCCATTTTCTCTTGTTTTATCGCTTGAAACTGGGGAGAAGATAATGTACACCCTGTCTGAGCTCTCATTTTTGCTTTGATATCCTCTAGTGTCTTCTTGCTATTATGCTTCATGTAGAAGTGTAAAGAGACATCCTATAATCAGGTACACCACTCCTTGTCGGATGATATCCGCACACTCAACAATTTCATGGGGAATTGACTTCAGTTTTTTCCTTTGTTTTCCTTCTTTAAATATTAAAAACTTCATCTTTTATAAATAGAGTGTATACTTTCTCTGCAAGCATCGACAAGGATTACACTGTGTAAAGGTATAGACTTTGAAAATCAGGATGTTTCTTGGACCAGCTATAGATGCCTGTTTTCTTCAAATTAGCCAACAACCTTTTTTCTTTGCAAGGCCAAATTGCTTTCAGTAAGTGCCACATTTGTCCTATTTTTTCTGTTGTTTACAGAATCTCAGGATGGCAGAGGATTGAAGGGACCTCTGGTGATCATAGAGTTCAACTTCCATGATAAAGCAAGTTCACCTAGAGCATTTTGCAGGAAAACATTCTTATGGGTGTCAGAAGTCTCCAGAGAAGGAGACTTCATAAAGTCTCTGGGCAGTCTAGTCCAGTGCTCTGCTACCCTCACAATGAAGAAGATTCTCCTTAAGTTCAAGTGATACCTC
The DNA here is from genome assembly GCA_013396835.1 of Psilopogon haemacephalus. NCBI lineage: Eukaryota > Metazoa > Chordata > Aves > Piciformes > Megalaimidae > Psilopogon > Psilopogon haemacephalus. Next base: position 472,095 of record VWZI01000484.1, read on the forward strand.
CTGTGTTCCAGTTTGTATTCATTGCCCCTTGTTACAGGACACCACTGGAAAGAGTCTGACCCCTTCTTCGTGACATCCACCCTTCAGAAATTTATAAACATTAATAAGTTTACTCCTCAGGCAGCTCTTCTCCAGGCTGAACAGCCCCATATGTCTCAGAGTGGCAGAGCAACAACATCAGGTATTTCTCTCAGCACCCTTGGGTGCATCTCATCAGAGCCCATGGACCTGTGAATATTCAATTTCTGTAACTGATCCCTAACCCAGTCTTCAATCACCAGTGGGCAGCATTCCCTCCTCCAGGCTTCCTCTCATTCATCCAGGGTCTGGAGTACATGGAGGAGTTCAGCCTTAGGTGTAAAGACTGAAGCAAAGAAGGCATTCAGCAGCTCTGCCTTCTCCTCATCCTCTGTTCTCAGGTCTGTCTCCTCATTCAGCAGTGGCCCCACACCTTCCCTACTCTTCCTTTTCCCACTGACATATTTGAAGAAGCCCTTCATGTTCTCTTCATTTGCCAGTTTCAGTTCCAAGAGGTCTTTGGCTTTCCTTGTTGCCTTCCTACACGCTCTGACAACTTCTCTATAATTCTCCCAAGTGACAAATCCCTACTTCCATGAATTGTTAAGTTTCTTTCTTCCCTGAGATTTCCTTCAGGAGCTCATTGCTCAACCATGCAGGTCTCCTAACACATCTACCTGATTTTTTACACAAGGGAACACACCTAGCTTGGGCTTGGAGGAAGCGGTCTTTAAAAATTAACCAACTTTCTCAGGCTTCTTTACCCTCCAGGGTTTTAGCCCGTGGGATTTCTGCAAGCATGTCTCTGAAGAGCACTCAGTTAGCTCTGCAGAAGTTGCAATTCTACTTGTTGGTCTGCTTCTACCCTACATAATACTAAACTCTACCATGTCATGATCACTGTCCCCAAGGTTGTTCCTAACCTTAATGTCCTCAACCAGTCCCTCTTTATTAGTTAATATGAGGTCCAGCAGTGCACCTCTCCTTGTTGGTTCCTCCACTACCTGCATCAAGAAGTTATCATTGACACACTGCACTGCTACTTCATCCTGGTCATTGACAAAGTTGTTGAATAAGACTGGACCCAGTACTGACACCTGGGGAACACCACTAGCCACAGGCCTCCAAGTAGAGCCTTCACTATTGTGTTTCAGTACCGAGGACCTTAGGCAGTTCCTTTCTTCTCTTAGTCATCTTAACTCTCAGTGAGGCTCCTCTGCATTTCTAGGTCTTGGATCACATGCTTGGAGCATGAGAACGCTTAGTGTTTGACCTTTTTTTTTTTTTTTTTTTTTT
>VWZI01000484.1:478577-502696 GCA_013396835.1 Psilopogon haemacephalus
GAGGAGAGGTTCAGAGAGGAGAGGTTCAGAGAGGAGAGGAGAGGTTCAGAGTGGAGAGGAGAGGAGAGGAGGAGAGGGGAGGAGAGGGGAGGGGGAAAAGTAGGACAGGGGAGAGGGAAAAGGAAAGAGGGGAATGGGGAAGGGAAAGGAAGGGAAAAGGAGAAATATTTTCAAGAGAAAAGAGACAAAAATCCTTTAAACCTGGGGGAAGCTTACATGTTGCAGATCCCAGTGCCTAGGCTGTGAGATGACCAGCATTTAAAGCTCTGCATAATTGACCAGCAGATGAGAGCTGAATGTGGAAGCAATAAATACTGGGATATAAGTTTTGTTTAGAGACCAGGTCACCAAGTCTACCTTGCTGCTTTAGCAGGCAGCTATGGAGCAGATATTTCAATTACTGTACAACATTTAAAATGTTTCTTGAAAGTAATCAAGCCTGGATAATCCTGAAATAAAATAAAGATGCTCAACAAGAAATCCCACTGTAAATGTTCCTCATAGATTGTTATTTTCTTCTTGTCCTGAAACAGAAATAATCTCTGCAAGTCCTGTGAAGTCCATGAGCCTTCAACAGCTTTGAAATGAGACTGTTTAGATATCAACATGTCTAGAACCCCTTTTTTGGTCCACTTGTATAGATCAGAATTGCCTTTAAAAAATCATATTAACCGATATTTTTTAACATATTCCTTTTTTTTCTAATTTATTTTACGCTTTCCAAATTTACAGTTGCAATATTAAATATCAGCTTCAGAAAATGTTGGCTGAAACCCCAATGGTTTTGTTTGGGTTTTTGGTTTTGGTGTTTTTTGGGGTTTTTTTTTTTTTGGTTTTTTTTGTGGGGGGAGGTCTGGATTTAATATCTTGAATCTCAGAAGTTTCCTTCAACGTGAACCTCCAACTGATTCATAAATAGCAAATAAAGAATCAAGTCAGAAAATGTTCAGCTTGCTTGACACTAGGTGGCAGACAAGGAAACCAGGAGGATCCTTCCGCAAACTGCCAGCTCCTGTGTTCCGATATGGTCGTGTGGATCTTCCTCATTTGATATCTCGTAATGTTTATATTCAATCTAAAACCAAGGAGTTAGCTCTGCAAATAGGCTACTTTCCACATAGGCTCCTTACACAAAAGATTGGCTGATCTTTGTAGTTTTCATGCTTGGTTTAGGATGAATGAATTTTTAAAAAAATGTAGAAGTCATTGTCTGTGAAGCCAGGAAAAGAAATATATTTATTGATTAGGGAAAAAAAAAGATACTACGTTATAAGTGTAATTATGAATATATATATATATATACATATATATAAGGAAGAAGTTGTTCATAGAGACAGTGATTTGCCATTGGAATGGGCTGCCCAAGGAGGTAGTGGAGTCACCATCCCTGGAGATGTTCAAGAAAAAACTGGATAGAGCACTTAGTGCCATTGCCTAGGGCTGGGTGATAGGTTGGACTGGATAACCTTGGAGGTCTCTTCTAACCTGGGTTATTCTATTCTATTCTATTCTACTCTATTCTAAATACACATAAAATAATACTTTTCATAAGATATAAGAAATAAATCCAGCTAAAAGAGCTTGATATGTAGGTATATCTCTCTACATAGCTATAGATATATGTATTTATATATTTGCATTTAATCTAAATATAAAATAATCTGTATATCTATAGATAGATATCTATATATCTATATATCAATATGTGCATCTAAATCTAAATATAAAACAATTTGTATATCTATAAATAGATGTCTATAGATCAATATGCATATTTATAGGTATCTATATCTCATACCTTGAGGAAATAGATTGTATTGGTTTCACTGCAGATTTGCTGCATGACTACTAGAATCATTGAATCCTAGAATGGTAGGGGTTGGAAGAGACTTCAGAAGATCATTAAGTCCAACCCCCATGCCAAATTGGGATCATCTAGGGCAGGTCAGACAGGAATGCATGCAGATGTGGTCTTGAAAGTCTTCAGAGGAGACACTACAACCTGTCTGGGCAGAATGCTTCAGGGCTCCAACACCTTCAAGTCCTTGTTGGTGCCATGAACAGAGGCATTGAGTGCACCCTCAACAACTTTGCTGATGACACCAAGCTGTGTGGTGCAGCAGACACGTTGGAGGGCAGGGATGGCATCCAGAGGGACCTGGACAGGCTGCAGAGGTGGGCACAGGTGTATTGAATGTGGGCTATTGAAGAGGCTGAAATTATAAATTATGTAGCTTTTATAATTTCCAAAAGCCCCCACCCACAATCTGTGTGTAGATTAGTTTAAGTTTGGGTTCTAATTCGGTCGGGAAAAGTCTTCACAATGATGCCTTTTCTTGTAATTCAGGAAAAATCAGAAAAATGGAAAAGTTTGGGCATGAAACTTGCCCTACTTACAGATGGGAGACTGTCTCAAAGTCCGTGCGAGGTTCGTGTCTCCAGGTCCATGCAGGTCCCAGTGAAGGTCTAAGCAAGTCCTTGCAAGTCCTTGCAAGTCCAAGCAAGTCCTGCTGCAATCTGTCCAGCTGCCATATATATACTGAGGTGATTTGTTGCCTCCCTGTTCAAGCTCATGGAGGGTGGGAGAAGGCACTTCACACCTATTGTACTAAGCCTCCGGTGACAGAGGTGGGGAGGGAGGAAGACCGTTTCCTGCCCCATTCACACCTCTGGTGGAGCAGTGGACTGGGTGTGCCCTGCCACAGTTCACACCTCATTCAAACCTCCGGTGGGGCAGTGCCCTGCTCTGCCACAACAAGCCAACCTCATGAGGTTCTACAAGACCAAGTGCAAGGTCCTGCATCTGGGTCAAGGCAATTCCAAGCACAAATACAGGTTGGGCAGTAGTGACTGGCTGGAGAGCATCCCTGAGAAGGACTTAGTACTATGGTTTAGTTAATTAGAAGCGTTAGGTGATAGGTTGTTTGATGACCTTAGAGGTCTTTTCCAACCTGGTTAATTCTGTGATTCTGTGAAACGGTTACCTATTGCTCCATTTTAAAATTCTGTGATAAGTTCTGAATCACCTGGAGTTCATTTCCTCATTTCATCCCTGAAGGTGTTCAAGAAACAAGTAGATATAGGATTTTGGAAGATAGTCCAGTGGGCATGGAGGTGCTGGGTAGAAGGTTTGACTTGATGATCTTAGAGATCTTTTCCAATCTTAATCATAGAATTGTTTTAGTTGGCACTAACACCACCATAGCCACTAAACCATGTCCTAAAGTGCCATGTCCACAGACTTCTTGAACATCTTCAGGGACAGTGACTGCACCATCTCCCTGGGCAGCCTGTTCTAATGCCTGACCACTCTTGCAGTAAGGGATTTTTTTTTTTTTCAATACCCAGTCTAAACCTCTTCTGAATAATTCCATGATTCTATGATTCTATCTGCTGATACATTGTGAAGGGCTACCCAGATTTGAGCTATACCAGCACTAATAGTGTGATTCTGTGATTCATTGCCTCTGTGTGAGTCTGTGAAACTCAATCCAGCCACAGATGCAGGCCACTTGAACAGGATTGAATTAGTTGTCTCCACACCCAGAATAACTTCTCCCCATTTCCTCCTTCATGCTGCAGGTGCCAGCAATGCCACTGTCTGCCAAGGGCTTCATTTTCCAAAAATACTGAGATCTTCTGTTTTGGCTTCCAAGTGGAAGTGGTGCTAATGCATTTCTCAGGCACTTACCATTAAAACCATTTGTCTTGCTGGCAGTTTCAGGTACTCAGGAATTCTCTCTGCTTGTCTTCACTTTGCAGATCATCTTTTCTTGGCACTTAACTATCACAGGAGGGACTTCCTGACTGCGGATAGCACTTACCATATTACATGAGCTCTGCATTCTTTTTTGACTCTAGGGCTGAACATAATGACAAGTGTTTGGCTCTAGCAGGAAAAAAAAACAAAGAAAACAAAAAGAAGAGGACAAACTACCTCAGCAGAACAAAAATTCAGGTCAAGACAGTTTTGAGCAGCAAGAGTTTTCCTGATTTTTGCTGCTCTGATTAAGATCCATAGGTGCCATATTTTGACTGGGGTTTTAGTTTTTGATAGTTTAGTTTTCTGTAATTCATAGATCCATAGAACAGTTCTACCCTCAAGCTTGGTTACATGGGAGAAGTGACCAATTCCCCACCTCATTTCAATCTCCTTTCAGGGAGCTGTAGAGCGCAATAATGTCTTCCCTCATCCTCCTCTTCTCCAGAATAACTAACCCCAGTTCCCTGAGCTGCTCCTCACCAGAACTGTTCTCCAGACCCTTCAGCAGCATCATTGCCTTTCTCTGGGCACACTCCAGCACTTCAATGTCTTTCTTGGAGCAAGGGAGCCAAAACTGAACCCAGTATTTCAGATATGGCTTTACTAGTGCTGAGTCTAGGGAGAGAATCACTTCCCTGGTCTTGCTGGTCACACTATTCCTGATCCAGGCCAAGAATCCGTGCTGTTGAGTACATTGTGGTTTTTAAGTTAGTTGTGGTTGCTGCTGCAAACATTTCGATGAAGATTCTGGCAATAAAATGTTGAAAGAAAATTACAAGACATGAGTGTTAGCATCCATCCTTTGAGGTCTGCTTCTGCTCACTTGCAAAACCATTATTTTATACTCTAACTTAAATTATCATTCATCAATCAGAATTTCAGTTATTAGCAGTGGAACACCACAAGTTGCTCCCAGATTGGCACTGAATTTCCTTCTACTGTATTTAAGTTAGCTTGAAGGTAGAACTTTGTTTATGTGATTTAATATTTATCAGGGCAAATGTATAAACTCACAGAGTAGTACATATTTACATCTCTAAGTAATTGCTCCTAGTAATTAGTTAATTGCATTACCAGGGACTGCAATGCATTCATTACAGATGTTTTATGTACATGTAGGGATTTACAAACTGAACCTGGATTTCACACCAGGACTGAACATGGACATTCACCTATGATAAAAGAATTATATTTCATTTATCTGCATTTACACTTTGTGCAGAAATCCTTTCTGATATCAAAAAGTTCAAATTAATTAGCAACAAAGATATCTCTCGAGACATTTTTTTTTCCTGTGCCTGCTAAGCTTGAAGTTGTTCAACAATATTATCCACACTTCTGGTTTCACATTTAGAAGTTGTTAGAAATTATGCCAGTCTGAGGGTGATCTGATTGACAGAAGCAGAGAAAAAAGTATTTATTCTATGTAAGGTTGGTGTCTGACCAGTCTCTGTCCAGAGAAAGAGACTCCACAACCTCTCTGGGCAGCCCACTTTAGGGTTCTAGAACCCTGCAAATAAAGAAATTCTTTCTTAATTCCAAGTGAAACCTCTTGTGTTCTGTTTTGTTCCTGTTGCCTCTTTTCCTGTCACTGAACACCACTGAAAGGAGCCCAGCCCAGTCCTCTTGCCCCCAGCAATTCAACACTCACTGAGCACTGAAAAGATTCCCTCAGGCTGCTCTTCTCCAGGCTGAGCAGCCCCCAGTCTCTCAGCCTTTTCTCATCAGACAGATACTTCAGGCCACTCACCATCTTTGTGGCCTTCCATTGGACTCTCTTAAGCAGCTTCCAGTTCCTCTTGAACTGGAGAGCCCAGAACTCGTCACAATACTTCAGGTGTGGCCTCACCAGGGAAGAGTAGAGTGAAAGAAGAAGCTCCCTCAACCTGCTGGCCACACTGTTCTTCATATATCCCAGGAGACCTTTGCCACACTTGGCCATTAGGGCACACTGCTGGCTCATGGTGAACTTGTTGCCCATCAGCACTCCCAGGCTGTTCTCCACAGAGCTGCTTCCCAGTAGGTCCTCTGGTCACCTGTATTGACACAGGAGGTCGTTCCTGCCTCCTAAGGGGCAGGAGGATTTGCATTTGTTTAAAGCATTTTTTATTGTAAGGATTGTTGCTGCACACTGCTAAAAATTGTACTTTTATTTAAGGCAGGTGAGTTGGGTGGTTTAGTGAGACTACAGATCCAGGTTCTAGTCCTGTGTAGGCTTGCTTCTACATGACTTCCAAACCCACACTGGTAAGCTCCCACAAGTTTCTTTGAGGGATCAAAGCAGCTTTCAGGATCACGTATGACAGAATCGAAAGATGGGCTGGGTTGGAAGGGACCTTCAAGATCATCCAGTTGCAAATCCCCCACAATGGATAGGGATATCTTATACTACATCTATTATATTTACTATATGGGGCTCAAGGCCCCATCCAACTTTGCCTTGAAAACATCCAGGGAGGGAGCATCCCCAGTCTTTCTGGGCAACCTGCTCCAGAGTCTCATCACCCTCAACGTAAAGAGTTTCTTCTTAATATCCAGTCTAAATCTCCCCTCTCCCAGCTTCAATCCATTCCCTCTCATTTTATCACTACAAGCCCTTGTCAAAAATTCCTCCACAGATTTCTTGCAGACCCCTTTCAGATACTGGAAGGCCACCAGAGGGTCTCCCAGTACACTGAAACTGTCAAGAAAGACAATTGGAACTCTGAGTACTAGGAGGGACAGAGAACTTTTTGAAAGCTCCATTAGAATATTGCTTAACATTCTAACAAATATTTACAAACAAAGATCTGCCCAGGGGAAATCAAATGGAAATTAAAGGAAGGAACCAGTGCAAAGAGAAGATCTTTCATCCCAAGTCTATAATGCCTTGAACAAATAAAAATACCTCAACCTCTAAAGCTCTCTTGAAAACAGAATGCAAACATGAAATGAAGCTACAAATATCACCCCTAACCTCGCTTTGTAACAAAAAAAAAAAAAATTTGCAAAGCTTTTATTTTTCTAACTTTCATTGCCAGAAGAAGTTGATAGGAAAAGATATCACTAAGGTCACGAATATTTTTTGTTTGCCTCATTTTGCCTTTAAATGTTCCACCTGTCACAATTTACTGTCTGAAGAAATAAACAGCTGTGGTTGACACCAGTTCACTCCCTCCAGGAGTGACAGGATAAAAGTTGGGGTTGCTCAGCCTGGAGAAGAGAAGGCTCTGGGGATACCTTAGAACAGTCTCCCACTACCTGAAGGGGCTCTACAGGAAAGCTGGGAAGGGACTTTTGACAAGGGCTTGTAGTGATAGGACAAGGGTCAGTGGCTTCTAACTGGAAGAAGCTGGATTTAGATGGGACCTGAGGAAGAAATTCTTCCCCATGAGGGTGGTCAGGCACTGGAACAGGTTCCCCAGAGAAGCTGTGGAGGCTCCAAACCTGAAAGCATTGCAAGTCAGGTTGAATGGGGCCTTGAGTCTAATAGAAGGTGTCTCTGCTCATGGCAGTGGGGTTGGAACTAGGTTATCTTGAAGGGCCCTTCCAACACAAACGATTCTATGATTGCATGATTCTCTGATCCTGAAGGTCCTTTCCAACCCAAACCATTCCAGAATTCTATGATCCCATTCAACAGTAACATCTCACTCCTGTTTGGAGTGGAGAGCTTCTGTGTTTGACCAGTTAGGTCCCTAATGTCAGCTGGAGAGTACAGAATGTACATTTTTGTTTTGCCTTAGAATTCTTGAAATATATTAACTGAACAACATCCTTCCAGTAATGAGAATCATTCCGAATGTTACAGCATCAGCTTTGCAACTCTGAAGCAAATTGTGGTAACCATGGAGTTGAGATGGAGTAGTAGCAGTGCCCTGCATGACAGAAATACCACAATGCTCATTTTGGCTCTTTGGAAATCAGGAGGAAATCAGCTTTTAAGCTTTTAGAATTTTGCAATGCTGCTAAATATCTGGTGGGGGGTTTTTTAACCATAATCTTGTAAATTGACTTATGTCCTACACTTTACAAAATTGTGGGTAATATTTCTCAACAAAAGACAGGATGGGCCATAATTGAGCTTTGTATGAAAGAAAAACAGGAATTGAAAATTGTGGTGGCTCTAATTCTGCACACTGATTAAGATCACAGAATGGTGGGGGATAAAGGAACATCTGGAGATCACCTAGTCCAACCTCTCCTGCTTAAAGCAGGGTCACCTACAGCAGGTTGAGGAGGTACATGTCCAGATGGGTTTTGAAAGTGTGCAAAAATGGAGACTCTACAAGTTCCCTGGGAAACCTGCTTCAGGGCTCCAGCATCCTCAAAAAAAGCTTTTCTTTAAGTGAAAGTGAAACCTCCTGTGGTCAGGTCTGTACCTATTGCCCCTTGTCATATCATTGATCACCCCTGAAAAGAGCCCAACTCCATCCTTATGACTTCCACCTTTTAGCTATTGGTTAGCACTGATCAGATCCCCTATAAGGTTCTTCTCCAGGCTAAACAGACTCAGGTCTCTCCGCCTCTCCTTCTAAGAGATGCTCCAGTCCTCTCATCATCCTCATGACACTTTGTTGGTCTCTCTCCAGTAGTTCCCTGTGTCTCTTGAACAGGGAGGCCAGAACTGTACATAATACTCCAGATGCAGCCTTACCAGGGCAGAGGGAGGAGAGAAGATGATGACACTTTTCTATCAGCATCTTGACTATAGAAGCAGGCTTCCCTATTGATGGATGTAATATTTTCACAGCTGGAACTTGAGGCTAGTTTTATACCTTGAATGGAACATGTAAGGTCTTCCTATCCCACAGGTCTTACTACCTTATGATGAAAATATTCAGCCAAAAAGACCTGCATTCTTGTCCTTGTTGGTCTCTCCTCTTTCTCTGTCTTCATTAAACAGTTCATAAGCAAGGTTCTGTTCACAGCTTCCTCCACATTAATTACTGGGTTTACCGGTGAGGTGTTGACAGTGGGGAGAGGTTGCAGGTGTTGTCTGTGAGGACAGAACTGGTTCCAGCTAGCTCAAATTCACCCATCACAGTGCACAGCTGAGCCTGTGGTACCAGTGATGTGTTAAGAAAGGGCCAAAAACGTTAAGAAGAAAGGTGAGAAGCAGCAGTTCAAGCACTCAAGGTCAGAAAAAGAGGAGAAAGTGGTGCTCCACAGTAGAGCTGATATTTTCCAGTTGGATCTGTGCTGGCACAGATGGATATTCCTAAATGTCTGCAACTCACATCGGACCCACCTGAAGCAAAGGAGAAGTATGGGGAGGAAGGATAAGCAGAAACAGAATGAGATGCTGTCCATGTCACCCACAAAGATGTTGAACAAGACTGGTCCCAGGACTGATCCCTAAGGGACTTCACTTGTCACTGGTCTCCACTTGGATATGGACCCATTGACAGCCACACTTTGGGTGCAGCCATCAAGCCAGTTCTTTATCCATCTGGTGGTCCACCCATCAAACCCATGTTTCACCAGCTTGGAGACCAGGATGTGGTGTAGGACAGTGTCAAAGGCTTTGCTCAGGTCCAGGTAAATGACATCAGTTGCTCACTCCTCATCTATTAATGTTGTGACCTGTTCATAGAAGTCCACCAGGTTTGTCAGGCAGGATCTGCCCTTGGTGAAGCCATGCTGATTGGACCCAATCACCTCCTCACTATTCTCCTGTCTCAGTAGTGCCTCCAAGAGGATCTGCTCCATGATCTTACCAAGCATAGAGGTGAGACTGATTGGCCTGTGGTTCCCCGGCTTCTCCTTCCTACCCTTTTTGAAAATTGGGGTTATGTTTCCCCTTTTCCAGTCAGTGAGGACTTCACTAGACTGCCAGGACTTTTGGAATATAATAGAGAGGGGTTTAGCAACCTGATCTGCCAGTTCTCTCAGCACCCGTGGGTGTATCCCATCAGGACTTATGGACTTGAACACTTTCAGGTTCTTCAGGTGATCACAAATCTGATCTTCACTTATGATGGGCAGCTCTTCCTTCCAGTCCCTGCCATTATCTTCCATGACTTCAGGATTGTGGCTGGAGGTCTTTGCAGTGAAGACTGAGGTAAAGAAGTCATTGAGAACCTCAGCCTTTTCCGTGTCACTTCTGACCATTTCACCTGTTTCCTTTCTGAGGGGGCCCACACCTTCCCTAGTCTTCTTTTTACCATTAATATACCTGTAGAAATTCTTGATGTTCCCTTTCACCTCCCTGGCTAGATTCAATTCAACTGTGCCTTGGCTTTCCTAACCAGATCTCTAGCTGTTCAGGCAGCTTCCTTATATACCCCCCATTCCAGCTCTCCTTTCTTCCACTTCTTGTAGAGTTTTGTTTTGTGTGACAGTGTGTCCAGGAGCTCCTTGCTCAGCCAGGCAGACCTCCTGGCATTCTTCCCTGCTTTCCTCTTTGTTGGTATACATTTCTCCTGGACACAGAGGAGGTGATCCTTGAATACTGACCAGATGTCTTGGGCCCCTCTTCCCTCTAGGGCTTCATCCCATGATACTTTGGCCAGCAGATCTCTGAAGCAATCAAAGTCTGCATGCCTAAAGTCTGCATGCCTAAAGTCTGGGGTTGTAAACTTAGAATATGTCCTCCTGGTTGCCCTGAGGATCTTAAATTCAACTGCTTCGTGGTCACTGCAGCCAAGGCCTCTCTCCAGCCTTCCTGTAGGATTCCTTTAGGTATTGGAAGGCAGCTATAAAGTCCTCCTGCAGTCTTCTCTTCTCTTGGCTGAATAACCCCAGCTCTCTCAGCATATCCTAATAGCAGAAGTGCTCCAGCCCTTTGAGGCCATCCTCTGGTCTCACTCCAACAGCTCTGTTTCCTTCTTATGATGGGAACACCAGAACTGGATATGAATATCTATGAATATCACCACATTGAGATGGAAAGTTCTAACATTGGGTTTATTTTACCTGATTTAAATGTACAGGGCAAAATAAATTTCTCCAGGCTGAATGAAGACAAGTTCATCAATATTTATCCCCTTAGGATAATAAATGTTCTATTCAACAAAATGAACTCAGCAGAGGTTTCCTTACCTGCAAAACACCTGAAATTCAGTTATCTGCTACCTTACATTTCCATGTATCAAATCAAGAAGGCAAGGCATAAGAAAATAGTCAGATTTTTGTTTATTTGCCTGAAATAGTCCAAGTCCCTTTAGCTCCATTCTCAGTAACAGAAGGTGAGAGGAGGCAGCTATGTGCTAAATGGCAAGGGACTAAGTTAGTATCTATTCTGTGACCATTGTTTGCTGCCACATACTGAAAGGCATGAAATCCAGCTCAAACACTCATAATAAATATTGCATTTTCAGTATAAAAATTCAAATTACTCAAAAACCTGGTTCTCTTGGGAACAATATTGGGAACTGGAATATCTTCACCCAGAAGGCAAACGTCAATCGCTGGTCTCTCTCTTCTCTTCCAGACTCTTAAACACCAGAAGTTTCTGTTAATCTTAAACAGAAAAAATTATACTGATAGCTTTTCCACCTCACTCCAGCTTCTTTTCAGGGAGTTGTAGACAGTAATGAGATCTTCCCTCAGCCTCTGCTTCTCCAGACTAAACAACCCCAGGTCCCTCGGCTGCTCCTCAGCATGGCTGTTCTCCAGACCCTTATCCAGCTTCCTTGCCCTTCTCTAGACACATTCCAACACCTCAATGTCCTTCTTGGAGTGAGGGCCCAAAACTGAATCCAGTATGGCCTTAGCAGGGGGAAAATCCCTTCCCTGGTCCTGCTGGTCACACTATTCCTGACCCGGCCGGGATGCTGTTTGCAACCTTCTCAGTTACACACAGGCTTATGTTCATCTGCTGCCAATCAACATCCCCAGGTCTTTCCCTACTGCTCAGTCCTGTAGCAATCATGGGGTTGATGTGGCCCAAGTTTGGGACCCAAAACTTGGCTTTGTTAAACCTCAGCCCTTCAATCCATCTGGTCCAGATCCCTCTGCAGAGCCTTCCTACCCTCCAGGAGATCAATATTCCCATCCAATTTAGTGTCATGGCCAGACTTATTGAGGGTGCAGTCATATTAATTCTGGGACACTGAGGCTTAGACCCTGAAAGGTAGTGGTGTAGAATCAGAATTTAGTGGAGGATAATGCTGTTGAGGAACTTGCTTTCACTGCTACAAAAATGGCTTTAATAATATCTGGAAAACAGATCCAGATTTTAAAGTGTCAAAGAAAAGTGATACTTCAACAAATGTGATTCAATGAGTACAAATGAGGCATTAGTTCTGACATTTGTGAACATCTTGAAAACATCTTTAATAGCTGATTGGTAATTACATCAACAGCCTTGATTTTTTTTTTGTTTTTTTGTTTTGTTTTTTTTTTTTAAGGATGGTCTTTTTAAAAAATAATATATTTAAATGTATCATACCAAATTTTTATCTAGCTCCTTTGTAGTAATTACAAATCTAAAGACTTTCCAATCTTTATGAGTATTCAGTCATAATGAAGCTTCTTCTTATGATTTTCCAGACTCTGCACCCTTATTAACACTCACTCTTTTAATATTGTTTTCAACAACATGAACCCTGGCTAGATTTTCCAAAGGATTCCTAATTTTGTTCCTTGCAGAGCATTCTTCAATATTTTATGTTTTATTCACTTGACACTAGTAAAATCCTGTTCTGAACAGGTTTGGTAACAAGCTTTTTAATTTTAGCATCACCTTTTTACAGCAGTTATGACTTCATGGTATTTCATCACCTCACAACCTATTACTACATTAATTTTCATTACTAAATTAATTTTCACAATAGATTGGAGAGATGGAGGGGAAAAATTGTCCTCATTTTATGCCTAGGACTTATCATAGAAATGTTTGGGCTGGACATCCAGGATCAGTGAGTCCAACCATCAACCCAGCACTACCATGTCCCCTAAATCACATCCTGAAGTTCCATGTGTACATGTTTTTTTAACATCTTCAGGGATGGTGAGTCCAGTATCTTCCTTGGCATCCTGTTCCAATGCCTGACCACTATTTCTGTCAAATTTTGAATAGTATCCAACCTAAGCCTCCCCTGGTGCAATTTGAGGTAATTTCCCCTCATCTTATCCCTTATTTTTAGGGAGATGAGACAAACACCTTTCTCACTCCAACCCTCTTTCATAGCTGTAGATCATTGAGTTTTGCTGGCCTTGATGATGAGCTAAAAGGTTAGGGCACTATGGAGCCCTCTGCTATCTCGCTGCCACTTCATTCCACTTTGTGTTTTTGTTGTGATCCAGTGTCTTGAGAAATTAAAAAACAACAAAGTAAAACAATTACCAAAGCAAAAGAAAATGCCCCCAAAGGAAAGAAACCTTCTCAGTGAAGGCAAAAAGGCTCCTCAGCAAAACCAAGCAACCTTAAAGCCAAAACAACCTGCAGGTCCCCACACCAAAACCCCCACAAAAATCCCAAAGCCAAGCAACTCCAAAACAAAGAAACAAAACTAAACAACCCAAAATGATGCAAAACAATCCCCAGGCCAAACAACCCAAGCTAAAGCAAAGCAACCCCCAAGCCAAACAACCCCAAAACCAAGCAAACCACTACAAAACAAGGCAATTCCCTCAAAACAAAACTACCCAAAGCAAAGGAACTCCCCCCCCAAACAATTCCAAAATGAAACTACACCAAAAAAAGCAACCCTAAAACCCAAAAAACCCCAAAACTCCCCAACCACCCAAAACCTCCCCAAACAAAACCAACCAAACAAAAAGAAACCACAAAGCCCAAAACAAAACAAAAATCCCCAAACCAAACAAAACCAAACTGAAGCAAAACCAAGAAGTAAACAAATTACAACCGCCACTGCCAACCAAGGAAATAAACCTCCAAAATTCAAATGCTTGCTGAAATTGACTTTTTCTTTCTAAGCATATTTACTATTTTGCTTAGATTTATTTTTCCTTGGTAAAGGTTAGTTAAACACATCAGAAAAGGAAAAAAAAAACAAAAACAAAACAACCACAAACAAACAAAAACCCCAAACATCAGACACGCCATATCAGAGGCTAATTGGTGATCAAACAAAACTCATTCTAGTGACAAAGCTTCTGTTCTGGTCCCAGTTCCTCCCCATCTCTTCCAGTGTCCACAGCAATGAAGCTAAGATAGGAAGTTAATTTGCTGCAGCCTGCAGACAGGAGCTTCTGCTGAGCCTGGAGTTCTTGATGTCTTTCAAAGATTCTTTTATGAGAATGGATTATAGTAGCCACACAAGCTGAGCACTAGTTATAAAAGAGGATTAAAAGTGAAGGTGGCTTCAAAAGGTGGTGCCACCAGCAAAGGAAAACTGGGGGGAAAAAAGAGCAAAGAAGCTGCTGTAGAAATTGCAAAATCCCTTGGATAATATTACTTCTGAGACTAGAGCACAGGTAGCACACTTCATAAATTGCTCATTACCACTGACTTCTTGTAACATGGAGACATTAATGCAGACAGTCTCATGGTCACTTTATTCACTCCTCACAAAGCTTGACAGAACCTTAAGCAAGCTGCTCTTGCAGCCAAAAAACAATTTGCCACAATATCAGCTGGAAAACAGAAATAGGATTCATAGACACATAGTTTCACAGAATGGTTTGAGTTGGAAGTGACCTGAAAGAGTTCCAACCTTCCCAACTACAGAAGGGACCTCCCCACTAGAGCAGCTTGCTAAAGGCCTCATTTAGTCTGGCCCTGAACATATCCAGGGAGGGGGCATCCTTAACCTCCCTGGGCAACCTATTCTAGTGTCTCACCACCCTCACTGTAAAGAATTTTTTCCTAATCTCCAGTCTCCCCTTCTGAAGCTTAAATTCATTGCCCTCATGCTATCACAACAAGCCCTTGCAGAAAGTCCCGCCCCAACTTTCTTGTAGCCCTCTTCAGGTACTGGAAGGCCACTACAAGATCTTCCTTGAGCTTTCTCTTCTTCAGAGGATAATTCGATTCATCCACACTGCAGTTACGTCCTTAAACATTTGAGGTTGCTTGGTTTTGCTGAGGAGCCTTTTTGCCTTTGCTGAGAAGGTTGCTTTCCTTTGGGGGCATTTTCTTTTGCTTTGGTAATTGTTTTACTTTGTTGTTTTTTAATTTCTCAAGACATTGGATCACAACAAAAACACAAAGTTGAATGAAGTGGCAGCGAGATAGCAGAGGGCTCCATAGTGCCCCAACCTTTTAGCTCATCATCAAAGCCAGCAAAACTCAATGATCTACAGCTATGAAAGAGGGTTGGAGTGAGAAAGGTGTTTGTCTCATCTCCCTAAAAATAAGGGATAAGATGAGGGGAAATTACCTCAAATTGCACCAGGGGAGGCTTAGGTTGGATACTATTCAAAATTTGACAGAAATAGTGGTCAGGCATTGGAACAGAAGAACATCATGCATGTATACAGGAACAAGAAGAAAATAGACATGACAGATGTTCTACTGAACTCTACCCATGAGAATATGATAGGGAGTTTGGCTTGTCCTTTTCTGACCAGATAATTATTATTGTGAATGATGGTGTCATACAGTGGATATCTCTGCTGCTTTGGGTGGAAATAGACATTCAGCTGAAAATCAAATAAAATTTTAATACTGTTGTTCCATGTAGGGCCAGGCTGAGAGAGTTGGTCTGGAAAAGGGAAGGCTCCAGGGAGACCATACAGTGGTCTTCAGGTAACTGAAGGGGACCTACAGGAAAGCTGGGGAGGGATTTTTGATAAGAGCTTGTAGTCACAGGACAAGGGGCAGTGGCTTTGAGCTGGAAGAAGGGAGATTTAGACTGGAGATTTCAAGAAATTATTTTCAGTGAGGGTGGTGAGACACTGAGACTGGTTGCTCAAGGAGGTTACAGATGTCCCCTCCTTGGAGGTGTTCAAGGCCAGGTTGAATGGGGCCTTTAGCAAGCCTGCCCAGTGGGAGGTGTTCCTGCCCATGGCAGGGTGGTTTGGTTGGAAGTAGATGATCTTTAAGGTCCCTTCTTACCCATACTGTCTTTGGACTTGGAGAGTAAGATCTCTTCATTGAACCTTGAAATGTAATGGTTGGACTTAATGATCTTAAAAGGCCTTTTTCAACCAAATCAACTGTATGATTTTACAAATGTTGCTACATTGTTGAGCAAAATAAACTGTAGCAGTTGGTACATCGTGTGAGGTAAGAGGTCCATCTCATGATGTATTTCTGTATGAGATGAAACAGATAATCTCTCTCAATTAATCTAATGAGCTAACCAATTACTCTGGATAATTACAGGCATCTAGAGATGTGAGGCTGCTGGCAATCAGACACTTGTAATACTAAGAGAATAATTACATCTCGTGGTTTGTCTTGGAAAGGATTAACAACATATTCTACCAAATTGTAGCAGTTTGAGTTAATTTATTTTTCATTCATGATCACTTGGGGGGTGTTGAGAGACTTCAGAGCCCAGGACTCATACTGGAACTGTTTGGAAAAAAAATTTTTAAAAATGTTTCCCTCTATTTCTCCAGTGCCTAAATAAGGATTTGCACTGACAGAAGTTCAGAAAGTTGAAGTAATTAAAAGGCTTAATTTATTAAAGCAACAAATACAATAGACTTGGGACTGCTGGTGATAAATGCACCAACTGCAGGATGATCTCAGGTTAATAAATACTGAGTAACATCCAACACAATTGCAGACAAAACCCTCTGCAATAGCTTCAATATAAAATAGAAATACAGCAAAAATTCAGCTGGATATCAAAGATGCAATTCTTACAAGGAAGATATCTTTGTCTTGGGTGGAGGAGAAGCAGCATAGCCTGTTAACCACCCTCATCTCAGTCTTTCCCTCCCAGCTGGTGATGGTCCCAGTGGCAGTGCCCTGAGACATATTCCTTTCAAGGGTTTTATACTCTAAGCCCAGCAGTCCCTGCCTTCTAGATGATGTTTAGCATGAGTTGGGTGTAGAATTGAGTAACACAGTCATAGATGTTTAGCACATACTCAGTTTGGCTCATCATACTAAGGAGTGTCACCTTTAATATTAAAATTTCAGTTAATTAAGCAAAGGTCTTCACTCGGCTGCTCACTCTGGCCTTGAAAACCTCCATTGGGAGCCTGTTCCAGTCTTTGAGAACCCTAACTTCTCCTTAACATCACCAGAGTTGCAGCCATCACTTCTATGGGTAACCTGTTCCAGTGCTTCACCACTTTCGTGCACAAGAATTTCTTCCTCATGCCTCACCTCAGTACAGCTTGAAGCCATTACCCCTCACCCTGTCACTCCACACTTTTGTCAAAAGTCATTGTCCAGCTCTCCTGGACCCCCTTCAAATCCTGAAAAGCTGATCTAAAAGGTCTCCTTGGAGACTTTTTCAGATAGAACAGACCAACTCTCTCAATCTGTCTTCACAGCAAAGGTGCTCCCTGTGATCATTTTTGTGACCTCCTCTGGACCCGGTCTATCCAGACCGTGTTCTTCTTGTGTTGGGGACTCAAGAGCTGGACACAGGACTTTAGGGGGGGCCTCAACAGAGTGAAGGAGAGAGACAGAACCCCCTCCCTCCATTTCCTGCCTAGGCTACTGGGGATGCAGCCCAGAATACCTGATCATCGTGGTGGTCCTCTCTGGCATCTTCTCATAATATGTCTGATTTTAGAAGGAATTATCTGGAAAAACATACTTCTGACTGCTTTCTTTAAAAACATATTTTATTTTTAAACATTATTTAATGATGTAACTCTCTGAAAGGAGACTGCTGTGTTACAGAGGAGGCAGATGAGTAGAAAACACTCTCAGAACATGCTAGTTCAGACCACTGACCTTTTCAGAGCGAGGAAATTCAGACATCTGGATTCTCTTTCATCATCAACGTAATGCTTATATCAACAGACTGTAGGCTGGGACAATTCTGAAAGGGAAAAAGACAGAGAAATATGAAAAGGAAGGTGTTTTCCATCCCTCCTGCTTGATTTACCCTTATATTGCTAAAAAAGATCTACATTTATAAGGAAAGAGTAGGCTGGAGACATGAAGTAAGAAGAGAAAACAGGCATAGAATCATAGAATCACAGAATGGTTTAGGTTGGAAGAGACCTCAAAGATCATCCAGTTCCAATCCCCTGCCATAGGCAGAGACACCTCCCTCTAGAACAGGTTGCTCAAGGCCTCATCCAGCATGGCCTTGAACACCTCCAGGGAGGGAGCAGCCACAACCTCCCTGGGCAACCTGTTCCAGTGTCTCACCACTCTCACTGTGAACAACTTCCTCCTAACATCCAGTTTAACTCTTCCCTCTTCCGGTTTAAACCCATTACTCCTTGTCCTGAGACCTTGTGAATAGTCCCTCCCCAGCCTTCTTGTTGGCCCCTTTCAGATACTGGAAGGCTACTATAAGGTCTCCTGGAAGCCTTCTCTTCTCCAGGCTGAAGAGCCTCAACTCTCGTAGCCTGTCCTCATAGCAGAGGTGCTCCAGCCCTCTGATCATCTTTGTGACCCTCCTCTGGACTCTCTCCAACAGTTCCATGTCCTTCTTTAAGAAGTACAATTTATGCTGGTTATTAGGAAGAAAGTCTTTAAAGTAAGGGTGGTGAGAAGCTGGAAGAAGTTGCTCAGGAAGGTTGTGGATGCTCCCTCTCTGGAAGTATTCAAGGCCAGGATGGATAGGTCCTTGAGCGGCCTAGTCTCGTGGAAGGTGTCCCTGCTCATGCTGGAGAGGTCGGAACTAGATGATCTTAAAAGTCTCATCTCATTCTGTGATTCTGTAAACTAGTGACTAGAACTTTCTGGTAAGTTGGACGCCGGAGTTATTCTCTCTGTTGTTCAATTTTTCTGATTTCTATTTTAAAAAAATATATATTAGGGAAAGATTTTTTTGCACTGTATTCTGAACCAGATGCCTAAGTTTTGGACTCAATTAGAGCTCCATTTAGCTTTTTTTCTGCGTTAACATGGGTGGCTCCATATGGCGAACTCACATTAACTCAATCACCTCTCTCTGTGAGCAATTTGGAGTCTTGCTTCTAAATCACCATGTTTTGACTCACCATGTTTTCCTGAATGCTGTTTGCTTGTTTGAAGTAGTTCTCTGAACCACCAGATTTTCATCACTTTGTCTAAGAGGGCTCTGAGAAATTCTCATTCCAGGGTCCTACTTCTAAAAAGATAGATCAAAAGAGATCACTGATGGTATGTTACTAAAGAAACTGCATACACAAGCTGTGACACAATTGCAGATTGCATAGCTTTGGCCTCAGAAAAGCAAATTCCATACTTTAGGTTTCAAAAAATGACCTGAATGTGAATGCTGGGGTTCAGATGTTTATGTAGGAAAATAACAGTTGTGGGAAGGGATTGTCCCCCAGCCATGCCTGGAGTACTTGGATCAGTTTTGGGGCACTTGCTACAAGAAAAACATTGAGATGCTGGAGCATGTCCAGAGAAGAGCAATGAAGCTGATGAAGGGTCAGGAGAATAGGTCTGCTGAGGAGCAGCTGAGGGAACAGGGGTTATTTAATCTGGAGAAGAGGAATCTGAGATGAGACCTCATTGCTCTCTACAACCCCCTGAAAGGAGGCTGGAGTGAGGTGCGAGTCAGTTTCTTCTCTCTAGTATCAGGTGATAGAATGGGAGGAAATGGCCTGAAATTGTGCTAAGGGAGGTTTACTTTGGATATTAGGAAAAAAAAAATATTTCCTTCAAAATTGGGCAGGCATTGGAACAGGGTGCCCAAGTTACCATCCTTGGAGGCATTCAAGAAACGTGTGGACATAGCATTTTGGGACAGGGTTTAATGGCCATGGTGATATTGGGTTGATGGTTGGACTTGATCTTAAGAGGTCTCTTCCAACCAAACAGTATCTGTCACAGCTGTGACAGAAATCCATCTCCTCCAGTACCATCTTCAATACTCATCATACAAAGTTACAGAATTATTATGGTTGAAAAAAACATCTAAGATCATCAAGTCCAACCCCCAACCCAACACTAACATGCCCACTAAGCTATGTCCAGGAGTACCTTGGAAAGACTGAGAATTGGGTCATTTTAGTCTGGAAAAGCACAGACTGAGGGGTGATCTCATAAGTGTTGATGAATGCTTCAAGGGTGGGTGTCAGGAGGATGAAACCAGGCTTTTTTCCGTGGTGCTCAGTGACAGGACAAAGGAGAACAGGTACAAAACAGAACATAAGAAGTTCCATCTAAAGATGAAGAGGAACTTCTTTACTTTAAGGGTGATGGAGCACTGGAGCAAGCTGCCCAGAGAGGTAGTGAAATCTTTATTTCTGGAGACCTTCCAAACTTCCCTGGAAGTATTCCTATATGACCTTCTTCAGGTGAACCTTGGACTTGATAATCCCAAGAGGTACCATCCAATCCCTACCATTCTGTGACTGATGATGTGATCTATGAGGACAGGACATAATCCACCAGGAAAAGCATAAGTGAAGTTGATTTAAAATGGGGGAGTCAGAAAGCTGTTGATCAGAAATAAACCTTTTTTGTTGCATACGTGAATATGGGCACACTGTACTTGCAGAGGCATTTTGCCTTTGAGATAGTCTGTTTAACAGTCAGTCATCACAATAACATTAAAATCTTGAACTTTATCCAAACAGCACTTTACTTCAGCCTTTGAATGTGGCTTTTTAAAATGTTATTTATTTATTTTGCATTTGTACATTTATGTTCCTCTTTTCACACATTTCTGAGGCTACCACTTAGGAGTCACTCAGAGGAAACATTTAATTCAAACTTCAGGTTTGGGTGGACAAAGAGGCTAAGTGGCATTTAACACAAAGCAGCATTTTGCCACTCACAGAGAACAGAGAGGACAGAAGGAAGGTTAGTCACATGAAGAATAAACGAGGAAAGAGCCCTTGATTTTGTACCCTCTGCCATAAGTGGAGAAAGGCACAACTATGACCCAAAGAATGACTTTTCACCTCGTTGCCCTTCACATCATCTCTTTCTCATGCACTTTCCTTTTCAACGTTTTCCCAAGGAGATTGGGTTATCAGGGTTTTACAGAACTTGATGGTAAACAGTGCAAAGCTAGTAAAATCCTGATTCTTTTTCAGCTTGTTCCTCAGATAAATTGAAGGCTGTTAGTCGTGCTCTGCCTTTTAATGAGAGCAGTGGCAAAAGGAGCATCGTATAGAAGAGGACTTAAATGATACAGCCTGCCTCCAATAGAATTATAGAAACATAAAATGGTAAGGGTTGGAATAGACCTCTGGAAATAATCAAGTCCAATCCTCCTGCCAAAATAGGATCAAACACAATAATGCATTCATATGGGTCTTGAAAGTCTCTAGAGAAGGAGACTCCACAACCTCTCTGGACAGACTGCTCCAGGGCTCTGGTCATCCTCTCAGCAAAGAAATGTAATCTGTCAGGATTGATGAGCTAAGCTCAGGTGTATGAAGTTTAACAAGGCCAAGTGCTTGTTCCTGTACTTGGGTCACAATGGCCCCACAGACACTCCAAGTTTGAGGCAGAGTGACTGGAAACAGCTGAGCAGAGAAAGAACAGGATCCACTGCGTGCTCAGGTGACAAAGAAGACATCCTGGCCTGGAGGAGGAATAGTGTGATCAGTAGGACCAGAGAAGTGACTGAACCCTAGACTCAGCACTGATGATGCCACACTTTGAATCCTGGGTTGAATTTTGTACCCCCCACTCCAAGAAGTACATTGAAGTGCCCACAGAAGGGCAATGAGGCCAGTGAAGGGTCTGGACAATGGGCCTAGCGAGGAGCACCTGAGGTAACTGGGGTTGTTAAGTGTGGAGAAAAGGAGGCTGAGGAAGACTTCATTGCTCTCTACAACTCCCTTAAAGGAGGTTGGAGTGAGGTGAAAGTTAGTCTCTTCTCCCCAGGAACAGATGATAGGATGAGAGGAGATGGCCTCAAGGTGCACCAGGGAAGGTTTAGGTTGGGTCTTAGAAAGAACTTACCTGAAAGGTTTTCAAAGACTATAATAGGCTGCCTAGGGAACTGGCTGAATCCCCATCCCTAGAAGTTTCAAATACACCAAGATGTAGTGCTGAGGGACATTAGCTTAGCACCAGACTTGGTAGAGTTGGTTGGACTTGCTGATCTTTTCCAACCAAAATTATTCTATCATTTCATGGAAGACTTCTGAAGATAGCAGCTACTTTATGAAGGTAATTCGTGTTCTCATAGAAAAAATGATCATGCTACTTTGATATCTCTCTGTGCCTATGCCTTCTCAACGTTGTTTTTGTTCACTTGTAAGACGAGATCCTCTATTTTCCACCCAGTGGAATGTAGATCTTATCCTGAACCCTGGAACTTGTGGTGCACAGGAGGAGTAATGTGCAAATCCTTTTCCTACCAAAATTAATTTCAGTGAAAAATACCCAAAAGCTTGTGCAATGTTGTCTTTTTTTGTGATGTGTTGTCAACAGCAGCTTGATTTGGACCCTTGCACATTTTCATATCTAATTTGTTTCTCTTACTTTTTCCTTTATATTTTGGGGAATACAAAAAAAAAAAAATATTTTTTCTTGGAGATGTAGTGGAATGGCAGTTCCTGCTGAGTTTACAACTAATAGGTGTTGTAAGCTCTTCCCCTAGAGCATGATAGTGCTGATTAGAAATGTCTTGCTTCTGAGAAGGTGAAGGGCTCCCACATTTCACTGACTTTCCAGCCCAGCAGGAATACAGAGCCCGGAAGCTAAGGTTTCTTTGATATTCACCTCTTTCTTTGTCCTCATTTAATAACACTTTCATTCCACATCAAGAACACTTCTTGTAGGGTTTCCAAGAAAATACCATAAGGATTGCAGAGAAACCAAGGAAGAATTTAAGAATAAATAATAATAACAATAATAAACATTAAAGGTAAATTAATTCTTTAAAGTTTCAAGTATTAAGAAAGCTGGGTAGAGACTTTCAACAAGGGTTTGTAGTGATACGGTTTTGGAACTAAATGATGTTTAAGGTCTCTTCCAACTCAAATGATTCTATGAGTAGAGTCCTCAATTGGTTGGACATCAGAAGGAACTTGACTGAAAGGTTTCTCACAGACTGGGACAGGCTGCCCAGGGAGGTGGTCAAATTCCCATTCCTGAGGTGTTTAAAAGACTTTTTACAGGGGCTTGTAGTGACAGGACACCAAGGAACAGATTTAAGCTTGAGGAGGGCATGTTCAGACTGGCTATTGAAAGAAATTTCTTTACAGTGAGGGTGGTGAGACAGTTGCCCAGGGAGGTTGTAGATGGCTCCTTCCTCAAGGTGTTCAAAGTCAAGTTGGGCAAATCCTTGAGCAAGCTGGTCCAGTGGAAGCTGTCCCTGCCCATGGCACTAGGTGCCTTCCATCCCAAATCAGTCTTTGATTCTACGATGCCTGACTGACTGAAGGGCTGGGGTCTACCTCTTGCTAAACATAAATACTGTTTCCATGCCTTCCATAATAATCGCAAGAGCTAGTGTTTACACCTTGATGTGTACACAAAGACAACGAAAACAACTTCTTTGTCTCTTATCCCTCCCACTGCACCCCCACAAGTACATTTACTGTGACAGAAGAGGGAAACAGGCAAAACATAGAATCATGAATTTACTTTGGTTGGCAAAGATCTTTAAGTTCATCCAGTTCAACCACTCTCTAATATAACCACAGCTGGGGCTAAACCATGTCGAGGCGAAGTGCTAAAGGCAGCGGCCGGCCCGCGCTGTGGGGCAGTGTTGCGGGGCTGGTGGCGCCTGCCGAGGTGCGGGACTGAGGGGTGCGGCGGGGCAGTGCTGCGGGGCTGGTGCCGCCTGCCGAGGTGCGGGACTGAGGGGTGCGGCGGGGCAGTGCTGCGGGGCTGGTGCCGCCTGCCGAGGTGCGAGGCTGAGCGGTGCGGAGGGGCAATGCTGCGGGGCTGGTGCCGCCTGCCGAGGTGCGAGGCTGAGCGGTGCGGAGGGGCAATGCTGCGGGGCTGGTGCCGCCTGCCGAGGTGCGAGGCTGAGCGGTGCGGAGGGGCAATGCTGCGGGGCTGGTGCCGCCTGCCGAGGTGCGAGGCTGAGCGGTGCGGAGGGGCAATGCTGCGGGGCTGGTGCCGCCTGCCGAGGTGCGAGGCTGAGCGGTGCGGAGGGGCAATGCTGCGGGGCTGGTGCCGCCTGCCGAGGTGCGAGGCTGAGCGGTGCGGAGGGGCAATGCTGCGGGGCTGGTGCCGCCTGCCGAGGTGCGAGGCTGAGCGGTGCGGAGGGGCAATGCTGCGGGGCTGGTGCCGCCTGCCGAGGTGCGGGACTTAGCAGAGCGGCGGGGTCGCGCTGTGGGGCTGTGCTGTGGGGTTGGTGCCGCCTGCCGAAGGGAGGAGGGATCAAGCGGAGCGGTGAGAATTCGCACCGTGCTGCGTTGCCGGTGCCGCCTGCCGAGGCGAGGAATCAGGCGGAGCGGCGGGGTCTCCTGCAAA
>VWZI01000484.1:502717-553503 GCA_013396835.1 Psilopogon haemacephalus
CGTCTGCCGAGGCGAGGGGTCAAGGGGAGCAGCGGGGACACAGAGTTTCCTCCGATCCCTTGCCCCCTTCTGCTTCCTCGGAAATATCTCCGTTTTCCCCTCCTCCCCCCGGCCCCGGGCTGGTCAGCACAACTAGGACTACTTAGTGGCGTGTGTCCACCCACTCTTAAATAACACCGTTTGAAGCCATGAAAACTTGGGGTGTCACAGATAATTATTGTCCCCTTTCCCCCTTCTTTTAAAGTATTCAATTCTCCCTGATATGCTTTTGCTTAGCTCTCAGAATGATTTAGCAGTGTAGGAGTTTTTTCTTCTGCTGATAACAAAATACCAACATACTCTGACCCCATCTCCCTGCACAGTTTCAGAAGGCTTGAAGTCCATTAAAGGAACTTTATCTTCAGCTGATTATCATTCTCTCTACATTATTATTTCCCCAACCTATGCTCCTTACCTCAGCATGCTTCAATTTAAAGTTGCTCTCATTATACCTGTCAGTATGTCTTGTCAGGAACTTTTTTGTCAGGCCACCTGATTAGGATTTTTGATAGATTAGACCCAAAAGAGCTTCCATTTTTAACCTACTTGATGAAGAAATTGAGATTTTTTTCACATGTGCATCCCCTGGATGGAGTTCCAGGTCATTAAGTGAGAGTTAGGGTATTGTGGAAAAAAGACCAGCCTAATTTTCCCATTTCTTTTAATCTCTGTACATTCTCTTAGTATTTTCACCATCATATCCGTCCTTGTACCAAGAAACTGCTTCAATTCTTGCAGCACAGGACTTCTAGGACCTTTTAACGACAGCTTAAAGAGAGCAGCAAATAACAGTATTTGCCCAGATTATAGAATCATCGAATCATAGAATAGCTTGAGTTGGGAGGGACCTTCGAGATCTTTAAGATCTTCTGAACAAGCTAAGGAAGCACTCCTAAGGCTTAATAAAAATACCTCTTCCCCAAGTCCTCTTCTGCTCTCCTTTTCCCAGTTGGGCACTTGTTTATGCAGAGCTCATTAATCAATTCAAAATATCTCCAAGCTGCAATTCCAAGCCTCATTAATATTACCAACAAACCCTTACTTACAGAAACCGTGGCACTGTCTCCCACAGCATCCTCCTGGAGAACCTGGCTGCTCGTGGCTCGGATAGATGCGTGATCCCCTGACTGATGACTGGGACCAAGGAGTTTTGGGGAGTGAAGTTAAATCAAGTTGGCAGCTGATCACATGTTGTTCCCCAGGGCTATGGTACTGGGGCCAGTTCTGTTTAACATCTTTATCAATGATCTGGGTGAGGGGATCAAGTGCACCCTCACTAAATTTGAAAATGAAAGTAAGTCGGGTGGGTGTGCTGGTTTCTGAGAGGTAGCAAGACTCTGCAGAGGTATCTGACCAGGCTAGATCAATGGGCTGAGGTCAGTGGGATGAGGTTTAAAAAGGTCAACTGCTGCATCCTGCAGTTGGATCACAGTAACCCCATGAACACTTCAGGCTTGGGGCAGAGCAGCTGGAAACTGCCCATCAAAAAAGGGCCTTGGGGCACTGGTTGACAGCCATCTGAAAATTAGCCAGCAGTGTGCTCAGGTGGCCAAAAAGGACACCAACCTGGATAAGAAGTAATATGGCCATCAGGAGTAGGAAAGGGATTATTCTCCTGGACTTAGCATTGTTGATGCCACACCTTGATTGCTGGGTTCAGATTTGGAGCTCTCACTCCAAGAAAGACACTGAGGTCCAGAGGACAACAAAGCTGGCAAAGGGTCTGGAGAACAGATCTGGTGAGGAGTAGCTGAGGGACTTGGAATTGTTTAGTCTGGAGCAGTGGAGACTGAGGGGAGATCTGACTCTTTCCAACTCCCTGAAAGGAGGTTGGAATGAGGTGGGGATTGGTATTGTCTCCCCACTATCAAGTGATAGAACAAGAAGAAATAGAGTTCTCACTGACTGAAACAGGCTGCTCAGGGAAGTGGTTGAATCTGGAGGTATCTCAGAGAGACAGAGATGTAGTGCTGAGGGCTATGATTTAACTGCAGCCTTGGCAGACTTAGAAAATGGCTGAACTCAATGATTTAAAGGTCTTTTCCAACCAAAACAATTCTATGATAATGTTAAATTCTTTGTCCTGACAGTAAGCATGTGGTGCTTCTAGCTACACGGATTAATTATAATAGCTCTATAGATTTCCCTCATCTTTACATTAATTTGAAAGATATGGAAGAACCTGAGAGTGAGGACAGTCACTTCATATATATTTTGGCTGCATAGATAGATATACATGACCTCCTAATCTTGTTTATTTAGTAGTAAAAAAAACCCAACTAAACCAACTTCATCCTGATGAAGTGAAAGTTCCAGCAAAATGTTCTAGAAGCCTTCCAGTAGGAGAAAGGGGCTCCAGGAGAGCTGGAGAGGGACTTTCAACAAAGTCATGGAGTGACAGAACAAGGGGTAATGGCTTCAAATTGGGAGAAGGTGGATTGAGATGTGACATGAAGATGAAATTCTTCCCCATGAGAGTGGAGAAGCAGTGGGACAAGTTGCCCCAGAGAAGTTGTGTAGGCTGCAAGCCTGGAAGTGTTGAAAGACATGTTGGATGGGGTCTTAAGAAAACTGTTCTAGAAATCCCTGTTCATGGTAGGGGATTTGGAAGCAGATGATCTTGCAGGTCCGTCCCAATTCAAACTATTCTAGGATTCTATGGTTCTGTCATCCTTCCTGTCACTGAAATTCTAATTGTCCTGATAGGGCATAAATCCTGCCAGGCCGGTTCCCTTGGCTCTCCTCCTCCCGTTGCAGGTCCAGAAGTTTGATGGATTGAACAAAACAATGAAGGGTTCAGCCCCAGCAAGGCCCTGAGGACTAGGTGCTTAGTGTCACCAAGTCTTGTGTTGTCAGGTGTCTTGTGCTGCCCTTCAACATGCCTAGGTGGGCACATAGGCACAAAACTTTGAATTCATTGAGCAAAACAATTATGCTAGTGCCTATTGGCCAGTTTCATTTTCAAAATAGTGTATTTATTGGGGGTGATTTAGAAACCACTCCCCTCCTTTGCTGCTACCCTCCACCAGCACCAATAGTCAATTTCATGGCTCTTCCACTTGTTTGCAGCTTGTATCAGCAGTGAGAGGCAACCCTTCCCTCCTTCTCTGCCTGGATACTTTCAATCTTTGCCCCAGCATGAGTAAGACTCCATAAGGCTAGTTAGATTTTCCCCTGTTTTCATGTTCCTATTTTCCAAGTTCTGATTGTTTGAACTGTTTACTTCAGTGTTTATAAATACCCTTTGTGCAATCACTTTGTGTCAACTGAAGGTCCAAAGAATCTCAGGGAATTTTCCCAATTAAAAAAAAAAACAATTATAAAATTAATACTAATACAGTAATTAATATTGCTATCTTATAACCAATTATTAATTTCACTTCACTAATACAAATAGTTTTAGCAGAAAAATATACAATTGTTGTAGTTTAGAGCTGGGTTTAATTTCCTCATAAATATCTCTGTTAATATTTGTGGTTCTTCCCACATGCATTTTTTTAATATGTAAATTGCTGTTGGAAAATAAGAAGGACATGGTTAATTATTTTTTTTTCTTTGTTTTTGTTTGTTTGTTTTTTTCTATAGCAAATAATACAGCCAATCTAGCAATATTAGTTCTGTATCTCAGAAATGACAACTTCTATTCTCTAGTTTGTGTCCAGCAAATGATCAGAGAATCACAGAATTGTTTCACTTGGAAAAGGCCTCTAAGACCATCACATCCAGCTTTCAGCCTATATGGTCTTTAAACTATGTCCTGAAGCATCATGTCCATATGCTTCTTCAATACCTCTAGGGATGGTAACTCCCTGAGTAACCTGACCACATCTCTTAGAGTCTGTACATTTAATTTCTGTGTTTACAAAACTGAAGTCTCAAGTTTTATGCCTGTCTTATATTTATGAGTGATTTACAATGTAGGACAGGAAAGATGGACGTTTTTAAGATGGAGCTTGATAAACTCATGGAGATATTACCCCACAATGTAATTTATGACAGCAGGGGAAATCAACTTGGTGGTCTGCTGGGTCTTTAGCGGCCTTAACAGTTTTATTAACTTCGTAACTTTAAGAAACTTGTGTACTTTTGATGAAAGTTACTGAAATTAGAAAGTCTGATATTAGCTTTGAATGTGAAAATATCACAAGAAAGGCAATGTGTTTACAAGAGCTGTTCCTTGCTGTGCTTTGCCTTGATTATGTTGTTCAGCTCTAAGAGATTCCTTCATTCACATTCCAAGTAAGTTTGCCATTGTGTCAGCCTGGTTAGATAGGAGTAGAGAGCAGAGAGAGACATACACTTCTGTTATAAAGACCAGTGGTAGGTGGCATCACTCAGGGTTATTTACTGGAACCAGTGCTGTTTAGCAACTTTTTTGGCTACATGGACAGTGGGCATGGCTGCTGATGCCACCAAGCTGTGTGGCCCTGATAATACATTGGATGGAAGGGATGATATCTAGAAGGACTAAGGATGGATAGGTGAGCCTGTGCCAACATAATGAAGTTTAAGGCTGAGTGCGAGGTTCTGCACCTGGGTTGGTGCAATCCCAGCAAAAATACAGGCTGGGCAAGAACACTCTTGAAGACAGGGACTTGTGTGTGTTAGTTGATGAAAAACTCAACATGACATACTAATGGTTGATGGCAGCCCAGAAGCCAACCATATCCTGGGCTGCATCAAAAGAAATGTGACCAGCAGGACAAGGGAGATGATTATGTGCTTCTGCTCTGCTCTGGTGAGACACCACCTGAAGTACTGTGTTCAGTTCTGCTGTTCTCAACACAAGAAGGGTATGGAAATGTTCGAGCTGGTCCAGATGAGGTCATAAAGATGAACAGACAGCTGGAGCACCTCTCTTATGGGGACAGGCTGAGAGAGTTTGGATCCTTCAGCCTGAAGAAGAGAAGGCTCCAGGGAGACCTTAGAACTGCATCTCAATAACTGAAAGGGACATAATAACAGCAGGAGAAGGGCTTGTGGTAACAGGATGAAGTGCAATGGCTTTGAACTCTAAAAGGGAAGGTATAGACTGCAGATGAAGAAGGAATGCTTTACAGTGACGATGGTGAGACACTGGAACAGGTTGCTCAGGGAGTTTGTAGATGCCCCCTTCCTGGATGTGTTCAAGGCTGGATTGAATGGGGCCTTCAGCAACCTGTTCTAGTGGGAGCTGTTCCTGCCCATGGCATAGGGATTGGAACTAGATGATCTCGAAGGCCCCTTCCAACCCAACATATTCTATAATTCTGTGAAGGACTTTGGAGGTTTATTGTGGATTTTTTAGGTGGCATAGTGAGGAAACATGTTCAAAAGGTAATAAAGAGTTTGGTTGGTGGAAACCTGTAGCATTGGTTACTTTGCAGTGTTATGGGGGAAATATATTTTGAATACTGCATTTCAGATGAGATACAACATCCCAAAAAAGATACTGGCAATCTGAAAGAAGCTCAGAGGACAACAAAAAAACCAAACGATCAAGGAGATGAAGGGATTGATTTCTGAAGAAAGATAAAAAGGGAAAATATGATACATAACTTGTCTCAGCAATGCTAAAAGGCAAAGAGTATTAAGAGGCTACAAATAGCCAATGTATTGAAATACTAAGTCAGGGAGAAATAATTCAGTTCAAGAGAAGATGATGTAGCTGGAATATTGACATGAAATTAAGAAAAAGAAACTGTAAAATGAATGCCAAAGCAACCACTGCAAAACAGCTTGTTTGACATTCTGATTGAATTGGAATTAAAGTGCAATTAGAGTTGTGATGCTAATTCTGCTGATCTCTGACCACTCATAAATATTAGAATTACAGGACAACATTGAGTCAGAAGCTATAATTCTTTTATCTGGTAAGCAAAAAAATTCTGAGCTGTGTTTACAGCAGTGTTACCATCAGGTTGAGGGAATCATAGAATTGTTTGGGTTGGGACAGACATCTAAGGTCATCAGGTCCCATTGTCACCATCATTTCCATTAAACAGTTGCTAAGGATCTAAGATCTTCTTGTCAATGCTTTTGGAAGCTAGAGAAAAAGAAAGAGGTAAGCAGGGATGAAAAAAAATGTTTCTCAAGAGGATAGAAACTTCAGAATTAGCATGTTTGCAAGTTAAAGCTATGTTTTTTTTCTTTAAACCCATCAAAATAATTGGAGCATGAATCAGAATCCAGAGTTATATTTTCTTCAGTGATGACTCCAATAACTAGACTGAAGAATTGTATGTGCATGGTTTTCATTTTTTAGAGTGAGGAATACATACTTTTACCATGAAACGCTAGAAAATGGTGGGTTTGAACTTCAGTTTTTAACAGGTAGCGCTCAAAATTCTGTACTTTCCACTGCACAATTTTTTAAGCTTCAGAATTTGCATGCCTTTCTTGGAGTTGTAACTAATCTTCTTTTGGCAAAACTGAAAACTGAGCTACTACAATTCCTAGGAAGATGAGATACACCAGCCTTTCTACTGCAGAGTAAAAGGTGTGGAAAACAGTATCAGGAAAACAAACTGCCCAGGGAAGTAGTTTCAGTTGGAAAACTGTTCAATTGTTAATCCAGCATCATCATGACCATTAAACCATGTCCCACAGTCCCATGTCTACATTTTTTTTTAACAGCTCTGGGGATGGTGACTCCACCACCTCCCTGGGCAGCCTGTTTTGATGCCTGACCACTCTCTTGCAGGAAATTTTTCCTGTTATCTAATGTAAACCTCCCTTCATGCAACTTGAGAACATTTTCTCTTGTTTCTTACAATTTCTTACCCGGGAGAAGAGACCACCTCGCTCCAACCTCCTCTCAGAGAGTTGTAAAGAGCAGTGCAGTCTCCTCTCAACCTCTTCTTCTCCAAAGTAAATGACCCCAGATCCCTCAGCTGCTCATCACCAGACCTGTTCTGCAGCCCCTTCAGCATCTTCATTTCCCTTCTCTGGACCTGCTCCAACACCTCAATGACCTTCTTGTTGTGAACCCAGTGTTTGACGTGGTCTCCCCCAGTGCTGAGTACAGAGGCACAATCATTTCCCTACTCCTGCTTGCCTCATTATTGCTAATCCAAGCCAGAATGTTATTGGTCTTCTAGGCCATCTGGGCACATGATGGCTAACCTTCAGCTTGCTGTTGACCAACAACCCCAGATCCATTTCTGTTTGGCAGTTTCAAGCCGCTCTGTCCCTAGCTTGGAGTGTTCACAGGACTGCTATGACGCAAGTGTAGGATTCAGTGCCTGGCTTACTCCTATTCGATTCTATTCTATTCTATTCTATTCTATTCTATTCTATTCTATTCTATTCTATTCTATTCTATTCTATTCTATTCTATTCTATTCTATACCTTATACAATATGCCTCAGTCCATCAATCCAGCCTGGTCAGATGCCTCCACAGATCCTTTCTGCTCTCCAGCAGATCAACACTCCCACCCAGTATATTATCATCTTCAGTCACTTTAAGAGTGCATTCAATCCCCTCATCCAGGTCACTGATAATGACGTTAAAGAGAATTGGCCTTAAAACTCAGCTTTGGAGAACACCAATAGTGACTGGCCACCAAGTGGATTTAACTCCATTCACTACAACATGTTTTCTGTATTCTTGTAAGGACTGATTGGAACTGAAGGTAAGGTCCCTTCAAAATAATGTGTTGGTTTTTTTTCCTTCATATACCTAATAAATGTGTACAGATCACTAAGATATATTTACTTGGCAATAATACTGTTAGCGCTACATCACTGAGCAACCTGCTCTAGTGGAAGAAATTCCTCCTCAGGAGGATGATGAGGCACTGGAACAGGTTGCCTTGAGAAGTTATGGAGGCTCCAAGCCTGGTAGTATTGAAAGCCAGCTTGGATGAAGCCTTGAGCAAGCTGGTGTAGTAGGAGGTGTCCCTGCCCATGGGAGGGACACTGTAACTAGATGATCATGAAGATCCCTTCCAACCCAAACCATTCTATGAATCTTTAGTTGCAATGCCGTTGTGGAGACAGCCTTTAAAAAATAATTTCCATTGCATTTGCAATTCAAATGACTTCTGAAATTTGCTGTCACAGGTACAGAAACCTATCAGTGCTCCAACACTTGAATTTCAAATGGCCAACATTATTAAAAACCGAGTAAATTGTGGTTTAACATTTTATTAGTTCCACTTTTTTTTTCGCTTTGAGAACTCTTCAATTTATTGCATTGAATGGCTGTCCTTTGAAAGTGCCCTGATTATGTTGCCCTTGCAATTCCAGAAGTCATATTTTAAAAAGGTCAAAATGTTTATCTTTATAACAGAAAAAGTCATAGCTACTTATTGGTCTTGAAGTTGTTTCCTGTTCTATTCTCCTGATGTTAATTTCAGTGCTTGGCTTCCTTCTTCTTGTCTTAAGAGGTATCTGCTTTTGATGTATATAATTCAAGACAAACAAAAATCAAATTGAATAGAAAAGAGCCCTTTGATCTTCTAAATACATTGCTAAATGAATCTCTTCTCCTTACCTCTACATTTTGAAAAGGACATTGCTTCTTTGGAGTTGCTGATGGAGGAATTGACCCTTTTGACGCATACGTCACTGCTCTTCTGGAATTGTCTTTTTTGTTCTTCTGTTTTTCACAAAAAAAAAAAAAAAAAAGGTCAAAGATTGGGTTTTCAAGTTATGATTACTTCTCCAATGGCCCTAAAGGTTTTCCTTTTGTAATAATGTTGACCTGTTCTCTGTTTTATTCTCCAAAAACTTCTTTTGATAACTCAAGAGAGAAGCTTTGATCCCTGCAGCGCATGGTACTGTTCAAAGTTGTTCAGTCATAGAATTATCTAATTGTTTCAGTTGGAAAAAAACCTTCCAGATCATCAAGTCCAGCAATTCTCTAACTCTGCCCAGGCTGGGGTTAAACTATATCATATAATCATAGAATGGTTTAGGTTGGAAGGGACCTCAAAGATCATCAAGTTCCAACCCCCTACCCTAGGCAGGGACACCTCCCACTAGAACAGGTCACTCAAGGCCTCATCCAACCTGGCCTTGGACACCTCTAGGGAGGGAGCAGCCACAACCTCTTTGGGAAACCTGTTCCAGTATCTCACCACCCTCACTGTAAAGTGTCTCAGCATCACATCTCTGCCTCACTGAAACACCTCTAGGGTTGGGGATTCAAACACCTCTGTGGGCAGCCTGTTCCAGTCTTTGAGAAACTTTTCAGCTAAGAAGTTTCTTTTCAGATTCAGCCTAAACCTCCCCTAGTGCAATTTCAGGCCATTTTCACTTGATATATCACTTGATAGCAGGGAGAAGAGATCAACCCCCATCTCACTCCAACCTCCTTTCTAGAGAGTTGTAGAGAGCGATGAGGTCTCCCCTCAGTCTTCTTTTCTCCAGACTAAACATCCCCAGCTCCATCAGCTGCTCCTCACCAGACCTATTTTCCAGACTCTTCACCAGTGTTTTTGTCCTTCTCTGAACACACTGTAGCCTCTCAATGTTCTTCTTGTAGTGAGGAGACCAAAACTGAACTCAGTACTCAAGGTGTGGTCTCACTAGTGCTGAATCCAGGGGGACAATCAGTTCCCTGATCCTGCTGGCCACACTATTCCTGATTGAAACCAGAATCCTCTTGCCTTCTTGGCTACCTGAGTACACACTGGCTCATCTTCAGCTGGCTGTCAATCCATGCATCATCTGATACACACAAGACAGTAGAAAAATCTGAAGGCTTTGTTCCAGTAGCCTTCCCATCTGTATTGGGCTGTCGTCCTCAGACTACAGGTGCCACCTCATCTGATACCTACCGAAATCACCACTGAGTGTCGGGCTGCCCAGTGTCTTCCCACAACACACACGTATTTATTTGTATACATGCTTTGCTGGTGCACTTGAGAAATGTAGTTCCTACCAGTTGCCATGGTTGCTGCCTACAATCTTAATAAACATCTTCAAGTGTTTTGAAAAGTGCACAGAAATACCATCCAAGGCTGGCTGCCAGCTGGAATAGCTTTCTAAAAGAGTGCACTTGCTCACCAGGGGTTTCCCATAATATGTCTCCAGCTGGCATCCTGCCCTGCTAGACTGGAGCCTCTGGGAGGGCAAAGCTGTACCTGTTGTTGGCAGGTTTGATCGCACAGTAGGGGTGGGAATGTCCCAAGAAAAGCTTTTAACAATCTCTTCAAGCCTAGACATTTTCTGTGCTGTTCCTTCCATTGCAACATCTTTATGCATGGTGGAAATCTGCTTGTTTTTAAAAATAACAATAAAGTAAGGACTGATTTTTTTTTTTTCCCCAGGTTATGTAAATCGTAGAATTACAGACTCATAGATTCATAGAATGGTTTGAATGGAAGGGGCTTTAAAGATCACTGAGTTCCTACCCATCCTCAATGAGTAGGGACACCTTGCACTAGACCAGGTTGTGGCCATGAACACATCAAGGGAGGGGGAATCCACAACCTCTGTGGGCAACCTGTTCCAGTTCCTCACCACCCTCACTATGAAGAATTTCTTCTTAATCCCCAGTCTACATTTCCTCTCTTCCAAGTCAAAGCCATTTGCCCTCATCCTGTCACTACAAATCCTTATGCAACATCCCTCCACAGCTTTCTTGTAGGCCTTGTTCAAGTACTGGATGGCCATTCTGTGGTCTCTCTGGAGGTTTCTCTTTCCCAGACTGAACAGCCTCAACTCTTGCAGCCTGTTCCCACAAGGCAGATGCCCCAGCCCTCTGATCATCTTTGTGGTCTCCTTTGGAGCCACTCCAGCAGTTTCATGTGCTACTTGTGTTCTGAGCACCAGAAACTGAGGCAGGACACAGGTGTGGTCTCATCAAAGCAGAGCGGAGTAGACCAGGGCAGAGCAGAGGGACAGAATCACCTCCCTTATCCTGCTGGTCACATTGCTTTCAATGCAGCCAGGACAAGGCAGGCTTCTGAGCTGCCATCAACCATTGGTATCTCATGTTGAGTTTTTCAGCAACTGATACCCCCAAGTCATTCTACTCAAGACTGCTCTTGAGACACTTCTTGTTCAGCCTATATTTAAGTTCAAGGTTGTCCCACTAGATTTGGGAGCTGTAAAATTTCTGAAAAGAGTAATATTGCAGCTTAACAGTGACCTGTAATGTAGGTGTCCAGTGGTTCTTTCAGAACTTTCATTGGTTCCCTCAATTAATATTGATCATACAATTATTTATAGTTTCAGCTTCCAAAGTAGTTTAGCACCATACCTACCCACAAAAATTATTTGTGTTTCTCAAGTTCCCAAATTCATTTTCAGAATCTCTTTGAAGGCCAGCAGCATCCTGGCCTGTATCAACAATAGGACCAAGACTAGAAGAAGTGGTCTTAAGTTGCAGGAGGGGAAATTTAGGTGTATATAAGAAGAAACTTATTGACTGAAAGGATTCTCAAAGACTGGAACATTTTGCCCAGGGAAGTGGTTGAATCTCCATCCCTGGGGATGTTGTTCATCAGTCAAGTCCATAACGATGTCTAAGATCAACCAGTCAGTAGGTCAGGAAGGTACATGGAAGAAATTTTTCTTCATGAGGGTGGTGAGGCACTGGAACAGGCTGTATGGATAAGCTGTGAAGGTTCCAATCCAGCAGTGTTCAAAGTCTCCTTCTCTGGAGACTTTCAAAACCCACCTGGATGCATTCCTGTGCAGACTACCCTAGATGATCCTGCTTTGGCAAGGAGTTTGGACTCAATGACCTCTGGAGGTCCTTTATAACCTCGGACATTCTGTGATTCTTAGATGGGACCTTGAGCAATCTGGTGTGGTAGGAGGTGTCCCTGCCCATGGCTGGTGGGTTGGAACTAGATGATCCTAAAGGTCCTTTCAACCCCAAAGAGTTTATGACTCTATAGCTAAGCAAACAGTGGCCTTCCAGTATCTGAAGGAGGACTAGAAAACCTATGGGGAAGGACTTTTAGCAAGAGTTTGTAGTGATGGGATGAGAGGAAACATCTTTGAGTTGGAAGAGGGGAGATTTAGACTGGAGAGCAGGAAGAAAGTCTTTACAGTGAGGGTGGTGAGAAACTGGAACAGGTTGCGCAGGGAGGTTGTAGATACCCCCTCCCTGGAGGTGTTCAAGGCCAGATTGGATGGGGCCTCGAGCATCTTGGTCCAGTGAAAGGTTTCCCTAGCTGTGGTAGGGGTTCTGCAACTAGATGATCTTGAAGGTCCCTTCCAACTGAAACCATTCTATGAAGCTGTGAATTTTTCATCTGGGCATTATTGGTGTCATAGCCCTGCTCAGAATTCTTTTTTTTTCCCTAAACTGGTGATAGTTCTTATTTATTTATTTATTTATTTATTTATTTATTTATTTATTTATTTATTTATTTTTAATGCAATATTAATGACAACAGTATGGGATTATATGCTTAGCAAACAAATTGTGTGTGGCTTGTAGCAGGATGTCAGATCATTCTACACATCCAGAAGAGTAAAAATCCTTAAATTTAAATAAACTTCATTAAAGCAGTTTGAAGATTGTCATTACTGACAACATCTTCCATCCTCCTTATGGCAATATTTCCCACAATCTTAATATATTAAGGGTCAGCTGTAATTACTGGCTCAGAGAAGACAAATATCTCAAAGTAGATCTTCAGTACAAGAAATATTTCTGGTTGCTGGCAAGATTTTACACAGTGAGCCACTGCAACAGCAGGGTTCTCTCTACAGCTCCTGTGATCGTGCTGACTTGTTATCAGCCAGCATTTGCTAGTAATGGAATCTTATCTAGGCTTTGGGATGATGCACAGCCTTCTTTAACTATCTCCATGCCTGAAGAAACACAGACATATCAGACATGAAGTTTCTTCATGGGAGGCTTAGGTTTGATATCAGAAAAATGTCTTGACTAAAAGAGTGGTCAGACATCAGAACAGGCTACTCAGGGAGGTGGTGGAGTCAACATCTCTTGATGGTGTTCAAGAAAATTGTGGACATGGCACTTTGGGCCATGGTTTACTGGTCATGATGATGTTGGGTTGATGGTTGGACTCAATGATCTTAGAGGTCTTTTCCAACCAAAATATTAAATCGTTTGGTGATTCTATCATTTTTATCATACACTTGTTAATTGTGAGGCTTCCTACCCAGGAAGATGCATAGCGAGATCTTCTCTGTTTCTCCCATTTTCCTCACTCCTTCCAGAGCAGTTAACCTATATTATTAGAATCTACATTGGAAACAGTTATTCTATAAGCAGAGAAAATAATTAACAAGATTTCCTGAAAGCTATGTTACTGAAGAAAGCTTTGTGCAAGGGACAGTAGGGCAACCCAACACATTATATAGTTCTATGAAGGTGCTAAAATGTTAAAATAAGAAAAAAAAAAAAGTACAAT
Organism: Psilopogon haemacephalus; assembly: GCA_013396835.1. Lineage (NCBI taxonomy): Eukaryota > Metazoa > Chordata > Aves > Piciformes > Megalaimidae > Psilopogon > Psilopogon haemacephalus. Next base: position 516,084 of record VWZI01000484.1, read on the forward strand.
CACAGAATCCCAGAAGCAAAATGCTCACCAGAGGTATGTAAGCTAGGGTGTAGAGATGGACAGAACTGAATCAGTTTACTCTAATTGTATGAGATTCATCAAGGCCAAGTGCTAGGTTCTGCACTTCAATCACAACAACTCCATGGGGCAGGGTGACTGGAAACTGCCCAGGAGAAAAAGACCTCAGGGTTCTGGTTGACAGCTGGCTAAAGATGAGCCAGTGTGTGGCCAAGCAAGCCAAGAACATCCTGGCCTGGAGTAAGAGTAGTGTGAACAGAAGGAGCAGGGCAATGATTGTTCATCTGTACTGGTGAAGCCACACCTCAAATACGGGGTTCTGTCTTCAGCCCCTCACTACAGCAAGGACATTGAGCTGCTGGAGCATGTTGAGAGAAGGGCAATGAAGCTGAAAAGTCTGAAGAACAGGTCTGGTGAGGAACAGCTGAGTGAACCGGGGTTGTTAAACCTGGAGAAAAGGAGACTGAGGGAAGACCTCATTGTTCTCTACAACTCTCTGAAAAGAGGCTGGAGTGAGGTGGATGCTGGTCTCTTCTCCTTAGTAACAAGTGATAGGACAAGATGAAATGGCCTCAAGTTGCACCGGAGGGGTCGAGGTTGGATATCAGAAGAAACATTTTGACTGAAAGGAGTCTCAAAGACTGAAACAGGCTGCCCAGGGAGGTGTTTGAATCCTCAGCCTTGGAGGTGTTTCAGGGAGGCAGAGGTGTGGTGCTGAGAGATATGGTTTAGCACCTGACTTGGTAGAGTTGAACAGTTGCACTTGATCATCTTAAAAGTATTTTCCAACCACAGCAATTCAGTGATTCTATGACTCATAAGTAGTCTATTCTTACACAACAATAAATCGATTAAATGCACACATTCCAGTAAGAAATTTCATGTTTATCTTTCTGTGTTGATTTTTGGAACATAGGTTTTCAAAGCAGCTTCTATTTCATGTTTCACAGATTCACAGACTCCATCAGGTTGGAAGGCACCCTCAAAGGTCATCTTGTTCAACCCCCTTGCAGTCAGCAGGGACACCTCCAACTAGATCAGGCTGCCCAGGGACATGTCAAGCCTAACACTGAATATCTCCAGGGATGGAGCCTCAACCACATCCCTGGGCAGCCAGTTCCAGTATTTTACCACCTTATTGTAAATACCTTCCTTCTAACCAAAGCTATCTTAAGTGCAAATTATGTTTTTTTCTGGTGTAAAGAGTTGGTTAGGTCAATCTTCCCACTTCTGGGAAGTCTTGAACATTAACGTTAGTTTTTTATATAAATGTGTGTTTTGTTGGCTAAAAATAATTTTATAATAGACTTGCAATTGGTTGTTTTTATTTGCTCTGATGTTGCTCTCTCTTAAGTACTCGCTATGTAATTAGCAGTCATTAAATATTTATGATTCTTTCTAATATAATTATGAATACAAATATGACTGGGAAAAAAAAATAAAGACATTTTCTTAAAAGCAGAAATTTCATTAAATGCTAAAACTCTTTTTTCCTTTCTTCTTAAAAAGCATATTTAAATCTTAAATCTCTGAACCATTATCTTGAGATTGTCTCTGGATGATACAGAAGAAATAAAGACTAATCAAGTTGTCATGTTTATTAAATGTTTGACAGTGGTTGCTGAGTGCCTAAATTTTAATTAACAGCACATGTTTTGAAAGCTTTGCTATAATTTTTTTTTCCTCTACTCAACAGTTATTCCACTGTGATAGAGCAGAGGAGCTTGTTTGTAATATCTAATTGAAAAATCCAGAAATCAAGCTGTGTGAAGGTGAGAGAGGAATTTTTTCACCCCTGCTGACAAGAACATTGGCTTCTGTGTATTTCTTTAAACTGATTCAAATCAAACTCATGCTGTTTATGCTTTTAATTGATTGAATTAAAACATCATTTGAAACACTTAACCATTCCATTATGCGGGACTTGGTTTTGCCTGTTCTCTACACAATCTGGCACAAAACAAGTATTAGGTCTCTCCATCTCCCTGGTTTGGTGACATCTTATCTAGTCTGGTGAGCCCTCACTTGGAGTGCTGTGTCCAAGACAAGAGGAACATTGACCTGCTGGAGTGGGTCCAGAAGGGCATCTTGGAAAGGATTCTTAAAGAAGCATATGAAAACATCTATGATTGCCAAGAGATAGAAATGGTTAAAGGGAATAAATGAGACAAAGGAAGAACTCACTAACTCCAGCTCAAGAAGGATGTGGAACTATTACAGTGGGACCAAAGGAGGACACAAAGATGATCAGAGGGCTGGAGTACCTCTGCTACAAAGACAGGCTGGGAGCAGGGGTTGTTCAGCCTGGAGAAGAGGAGACTGGGGAGACTTTAGAGGAGCATATTAATAGGTATCAGTGGTAGGACGAGGGACAGTGGTTTGAAACTGAAGCAGGGTACATTTAGGTTGGACATTAAGAGAAAGTTCTTCGCATTGGAAGTGGTGAAATACTGGAACAGGTTGACCATGGATGTGGTTGAGGCCCCGTCCCTGGAGACATCAAGATCACACTTCCTGTGGCCCTGGGCTGCCTGATCTAGTCAGAAGTGTCCCACTGCAGGGACTTGAACAAGATGGCTTTTGAAGGTCCCTTTCAACCCAATGCAATCTGTGAGTCTTGCAAATAAGTTCTCTCCTTTCTTTCAAGTAAGATTGACAGTGTGCTCTAGAAGTGTATCTCTCAATGACTATGCAGATTAGTTTGTTTTGGAAAATTGTACTTGAGTGGCAATCTACACATTCAGAATGAACTGTTTAGCAAGACTTGTACACAGCTGCTTCCTAAATGGACGCACAACATAAAGTTCGTTCACAGAATCATATCAGAGAGTGGTTTGGAATGAACATTCAAGATCATCTTGTTCTAACCCCACTCTGCTGTGAGTAGTGACATTTTCCACTACAACAGGTTGCTCAAGGCCCCAGCCAACCTGGCCCTGAACACCTCCAGGGAGAAAGCATCCTGAAGCTCCCTAGGCAATCTGTTCCAATGTCTCACCACATTCACTGTAAGGAATTTCTTCCTAATCTCCAGTCTAAATCTGCCTTCCTCAAGCTTCAGTCAATTCCCCCTCATCCTATCAATACAAGCCCTTATAAAAAGTCCCTCTACAGCTTTCTTGTAGGCCTCCTTCAGGTACTGGAAGGCTGCTCTAAAGTCTCCCTGGAGCATTCAATGTGCACGTGTAGCTCAGACAACCAACCGTGTGCTGGGGCTGCATTAAGAGAAGTGTTGCTAGCAAGGCAAGGGAGGGTATTCTCCCCTTTACTCTGCTCTCCTCAGATCCCACCTGGAGTACTGTGTGCAGTTCTGGAGCCCCCACCACAAGAAGGAGATGGAACAGTTGGAGTGAGTCCAGAGAAGGGCCACAAAGATGATCAGAGGGTTGGAGCACCTCTGCTATGAGGACAGGATGAGAGCATTGGGGCTTTTCAGCCTGGAGAAGAGAAGGCTTCCAGGAGACCTTAGAGTAGCCTTCCAGTATCTGAAAGTGGGCTATGGGAGGGCTGGGAATGGACTATTCACAAGGTCTTGTAATGACAGGATGAAGGGCAATGGGTTTAAACTGGCAGAGGGGAGATTTAGACTGGATATTAGGAGGAAGTTCTTTCCAGTGAGGGTGTTGAGACACTGGAACAGGTTGCTCAGGGATGTTGTGGCTGCTCCCTCCCTGAAGGTGTTCAAGGCCAGGCTAGATGAGGACTTGAGCAACCTGTTCTAGTGGGAGGTGTCCCTGCCTATGGCAGGGGGTTGGAACTGGATGATCTTTGAGGTCCCTTCTAACCTAAACCATTCTATGATTCTCTTCTCCAGACTGAACAGCCCCATGATTAAGATCTTATTCTCACTTCACTGTGTTAACTCCATAGAATGTTCCTTATTTGGAAAAAAACCCAACTCTACACAGTTTTTTAGTGACCACAGTAGTAAAATGTAATAGTAAAATTTTACTAAGACTTACTTCTTCAGTGTATGAATGGATGTTTTTAACACTAAAGTAACATATTTGTGACAGGAAAAAAAATCCATCAAATACATATGGATTTTAAAAGACAACTCTAAAATACCATTTCATTACTGTGCATTAATTCTTAAATAAAAAGACAGGTTGGATGGGGCCTTGAGCAAGCTCATGCAATAGGAGGTGCCTCAGTCCTTGACAGAGGGGTTGGAGTTAGGTGATCTTGAAGGTCCCTTTCAGCTCCACTGGCATTCACAATTGTTTGGAGCACTTTGTTCCAGTGTCTCACTACCCTCATAGTGTCATTAAATATATTAAATATGATAATAAATAAAGTAGAACTTAGGAATAATTTTTTCAGTAGGAGGGTGGTGACACTCTGGAAAAGGTTGCCAAGAATGGTCATGGATGTTCCCTCCCTGCAAGTGCTCAAAACTATATTGGATAAGGCCTTGAAATACATGGTCTAATAGAAAGTGACTCTGCCCATGACAGAAGCTTGGAACTAGATGATCTTTGAGTTCCTTTCCAACCCAAACCATTCTATAGATCTCTGACCTGGGGTTCTTTAGTCTGGACAGAAAGAGACTGAAGGGATACCTTCTGGTTCCCTACAACTCCCTGAAAGGAGGTTGGAGTGAGGTGAGTCTCCCTAGTATCAGGTGATATAAACAGAGGAAATGGCCTGAAATTGTGTGTATTGATTGTGGGTGATTGAAGAGGCAGAAATTTTAAGTTATATAGCTTTTATAATTTCCAAAAGCCCAACCCACAATCTGTGTGTAAATTGGTTTAAGTTTGGGTTCTAACTCAGTCAGGAAAATTCTTCACAAGGATACCTTTTCAGGTAATTCAGGAAAAATCAGAAAATGTGGAAAGATTTGGGCATGAAACAAACCTTAGAGATGGGAGACTGTCTCTTTCACGGCAGTGTCCAGAGTCCAGTGCCTGCCAAAGTCCAAGGTTGCTGTAGGCACAGCTTTCATGAAGCCACGATCGCGAAGCAAGGCAGGGGAAAGCCAGGGGTGCTCCGCGGTATTCCCACGAATGGCTGCAGTTTACTGTTAAAGGCAGGTCCTGCAGCAAGAAGCCAGGATGCTCCTCACGGTCCGGCTCAAAGTCTGTGCCAGGTTCGTGTCTCCAGGTCCGTGTTCAGGTCTGTTCAGATCCTGGTGCAGGTCCCGGTGCAGGTCCCAGTGCAGGTCCCGATTCAGGTCGGAGTGCAGGTCTGAGTAAAGGTCCCAGTGAAGGTCCAAGCAACTCCTGCTCCAATCTTTCCAGCTGCCATATATATACTGAGGTGATTTGTTGCCTCCCTGTTCAAGCCCACAGAGGGTGGGAGAAGGCACTTCACACCTTATGATCTAGGCCTCCGGTGACAGAGGTGGGGAGGGAGGAAGACCGTTTCCTGCCCCATTCAAACCTCCGGTGGGGCAGTGGACTGGGGTGTGCCCTGCCAAAGTTCGCACTCCATTCAAACCTCCGGTGGGGCAGCACCCCGCCCCGCCATAGTTTGCACCCCATTCAAACTTCCGGTGGGGCACTGCCCTGCCCTGCCACATTGTGCCAGGGGAGGTTTAGGATGGAAATTAGGAAAAAAATATTGACAGAAGGCATTGTCAAGTATTGGAACAAACTGCCCAGGGAGCTGATGGAGGTATTCCAGAAACCCTGAAGGTATTCTAGAAATGTATAGATGTGGCAGTTCAGGACATAGGTTAATGATCATGGTGGTGTTGGTTTGATGGTTGGACTTAATGATTTTAGAAGTCTTTTTCAAAGAAAACAATTTTATGATTCTATGCTTTCTGGAAATACAGAAAAGAGCAATGTAGATTTTAACGTGGTCTTAAGTTGATTAGTAGCCTTATATACACCTAAAGGCCTCGGGATATATCAACATGTTCTTAATTTGGATTTTTTTTTCTGCCTTTTTCTTTTAATATTTAAGCACATGAAAATTATAAAAAGAAGTTGGCTGTATATTTTTATGAAGCTTGAGGTCAGGTGGGGAAAAAAGTCCTCTATGAACCGCTTTTATTCTTAAAAGTACTGTTGCTATGACTACTTGAGTAGGTTTGCAGGTGATGTCCTTTTTATTTCAAGTATTTTTAGAACTTTAGTTACCCTAACAACAGGGTACACTTAAACCAGCAACTTCTAACAATTTAGTTCTTGTTTACAAAGAAAACCTCTTTTCTGCCTTTTTCTTTCCTGATGAAGAACTTCGAGTCATTAAATGATGCAAAGGATAAAAGAAACAAAGCTTCAAACCCAAGTTTCACCTCTTTATCTTTTCTCAGAAGCTTTAGACTAAGCAGCAGCAGGTTTTTTTGATTGATTACTGAGGATTAGATAGGATAATAGGAAGGATTTCTTCACTGAAAGAGTGGTCAGGCATTGGAACAGAGTGCCTTGGGTGATGGTGGAATCACCATGCCTGGAGGTGATAAAAAAACATGTGAACATGACACTGTAGGACATGGTTTAATGGCCATGGTGGTGTTGGGTTGGTGGTTGAATTTGATGATCTTAGAGGTATTTTCCAGCATTAATGATTCTGTGATTCTACCACAGAAGCACAGAGCAGTGGGGGTTGGAAGGCACCTCTGAATATCATCTAGTTCAGCTCCCTTATTAAAGCAGATGTGCCTAGACCATGGTGCACAGGAATTTGTCCAGGCAGGTTTTGAATGTCTCTAGAGAAGGAGACACAACAGCCTCTCTGATCGCACTGCTGTAGAGCTCTCCCACGCTCAAAGTAAAGAATGTTAAGCAAAATCTGTTCTAGTTTGTTCTACTGTGTCCTGTTTGTGGTGCTGAGTTTCTCTGACTGGTGAGTTCTCTTCCAGCCACCCCTGTGAGGAGCCCCTACATCTCCCCATCCCCAGCAGGACATAACAATCCCTGCTGTGACTTACCAATATTTTATTTTAAAGACTTCTAAGTCACAACAAGGATATATTTGCTGGTTTTGCTATGACAATGAACTGCAGTCAGATCTGTGCTGTATGTAAGTCAGCAATTGTCAGAATTTAGAAGCAGCTGACAGATCATTTACAGACTGCTGAGCAAGAAAACTTCTCTGGATTTGGTAGGACCATGAAGGCTGATGCAAAAAGGCCGCCATAAGCTACCTTGAAGCGTCTCAATTTGCCCTGTGAAAATTAAGTAACTAGAAAACCAATTTACCACTTGATCACAAACCCCTAAATTCTTAATTTCTTATCCAATTAACCGAATTGCGAGGTTGGACACATCAGCAACTACAGTGTCAGTAGGCTTGCCATGATCACAGGGACATAGGTCACCATGAAATATCTGTCAAGTATAATAAAGCATGACATGCTGGACAGCCAAGCCAGAAACCTAATCACTTATCAATCACTCTGCTTCCATTAGTGGGCAGGTGGAGATGATTTCTTTATGCAAAAAGAGGACTGAGCCAAAAGTCAGCTGCGAGAAGGACATTGAAGGGCGGGAGCATGTAAAGAGAAAGGCAACGAAGCTGGTAAAGGGTCCAGAAAACAGGTCTAGTGAAGTGCAGCTGAGGCAACTGGGGTTGCTTAGTCTGGGGAAGTGGAGGCTGAGGGGAGACCTCATTGCTTTCTGCAACTCCCTGAAAGGAGGTTGGAGTGAGGTGGATGTTGGTTTCGTCTCCCTAGTATCAGGTGCTAGAATGAGAGGAAATGACCTGAAATTGCACCAGGGAAGGTTTAGGTTGCAGATTAGGAAGAATTTCTTCTGTGGAAGAGTGGTCAGGCATTGGAAGAGGCTGCATAAGAGGTAGTGGAGTCCGCATACCTGGAGGTGTTAAAAAAATTTATAGATACAGCACATGTTTTGAGAGCACCAGAACTGGGCATGGTGTTTCAGAAGGGACAGAATCACCTCTCTCATCCTGCTGGTTGCACTTCTTTTGATGCAGCCTAAGGTATGTTTACCTTCAGGGCTGCCAGAAACCATTGCCATGTTGAGATTTTCATTAGCCAACGCTCCAAGTCCTTCTCCTTAGCACTGCTCTCAAGCCACTGCTCACCCAGCCTGTATTTATGCTTGGGATTACCCCAGCACAGGTGCAGGACCGTGTGCTTGTCCTTGCTGAACCCCATGAGGTTGGCTTGGACACACCTCTTCATCTAGTTCAAGTCTCTCTGGATGTCATCCTTTCTCCCCACCTGGGCCACACAACTTGCTGTCATTCACAAACTTGCTGAGAGTGCCTCAATCTCACTGTCCGTGTTGCTGTCAAAGATTCATAGAATGATCTGGGTTGGAAGGGACCTTCCAGGTCATCTATTTCCAACACCCCTGCCATGGGCAGGGACAGCTTCCACATCCTCTATAGTTTCTACATCCTCTTCAAGTAACTCTTCACCACATGTATGATATAAATTATTATGTCATTTACATTCATGACGTGTTGTATATGATTTGACCTCCTTTGGAGTCAAAGAAAATAATCACAGAATGGTAGAGCTTGGAAGGCACCTCTGGAGATTAAATCCAGCCCCCCTGCCAAAGAAGGATCACAAAGGCCAGTAAATAATATTAAGAATTGTTATGCATCGACCAATATTCTTTCATTTAAGCACTTTCCTGGGGAAGAACACATTAATTAATCAGACTGGGGGTGGGGTGTGTGTGTTGTTGCATGTCTTTTTTCCTTTCAGCTTGAAATCAAGCATTTAGTCTCAGTCCTTACTCAGCAAAGCACACATTATTTCAGAAGTGTGCTGAGTGCATCTGTGTCTCCTTGTCTCCATTAAGCAGGGCACTGTCATTCCTAACCCATTTGCCATAGCCATTAATCATCTGTGTGCAGACAGTGCATTAGCACAAGGTTTTGGCAGATTTACTCTTCGAGAGGCTTATTTTTGCCTTTATTTTGAGGATGGAGAAGGTGGGGTTGATAGAATGCTGTTGTTCTGTGAACAGTCTTTTCAGTGCATATCTTGAAATGATGCATTCTCACAACTTTTTTCTCTCTTAAATTTCTTGCTGCCTTCTTTTGGTGCAATAAGATGCTTATTACATTAATTATTATTAACTACTAGTGATGGCTATTAGAATAGAGTTTTAATATTTTTTTTTCCAGGTTCCTTAAATCCAAAGAGGAAAATGAGAACACAAGCATACTATGATTCTGTGGAGGTTCTAAGAAGTTTGAAGTCAGAAAAAGAGAATCACAGAATGGTAGGGGTTTGAACACACCTTTAGAAATCATCGAGTCCAACACCCCTGCCAAGACAGGCTCACCTAATGAAGGTTCACACAGCAACATATTCAGGTAGATTTGAAATGTCTCCAGAGAGGGAGAACCCTAAAACCAAGTCTAACCATCAATGCATCATAACCATTGCCATTAAACCATGTCCCAAAGTGCCATGTCCACATGTTTCTTGAACTTCTCTGGGGATGGTAACTCCACCACCTCCCTGGACAGCCTGTCCCAATGCCTGACCACTCTTACAGGAAAGAATTTTTTCCTGATATTCAACATAAACCTCCCCTGGTGCAATTTCAGGTTATCTTCTCTCATCCTATCACCTGATACTGGAGAAAAGAGACTAACACCCACCTCACTCCAACCTCCATTCAGTGAGTTGTAGAGAGAAATGAGCTCTCCCCTCAGTCTCCTTTTCTCAAGACTAAAACAATCCCATTCTCTCAGCTGCTCTTCACCGGACTTTTTCTCCAAATCCTTCACCAGCTTCGTGGCTGTAGTCACTTGAGAACCTGGACTGAACTAAAGAAGAGTGTTCGCATTTGATGTATCTTCTGTAAACTCTACTCTTGGGCAGAACAAACTCTCTAGAGATGAGAAACTTCAGAGTTGATCATTGAAGCCAATTAAGTGAATTGCTGTAGAATAGCAGAAGATAGTTCATAAGTGACCAAAAACTGTATGTGTGTAGTTTTAGAGTCTGTGATGTGTTGTGTGTCTTGAGCATCACAGTCTGAAAAAAGACTTTCTGGAGAACCATCCCACTCTCTACTCTCCCACCTTCCCCCTGCTTCCCAGAGAGTCCACTTCTCTCACTTTATACAGTGACATCTTATGGTATGGAATAACCCTTTGGGGTACCTGGTTTGGGTCAGCTGTCCCATTTGTGTCTCTTTGCAACAACTTGTGTAGCCCCAGACTTTGTTGGCAGGTCAGCCTGAGTATCACAGATTCACAAAGTACATCTGGTTGGAAGCAACCTTCAAAGGAGCATCCCCAACTAGAGCTCAGGACCACATCAAGTCTGATCTTAGAGTCTCCACATCTTTGAGCAACCTCTTCCAGTATCTCACCACTCATCATGAAGGACTTCCTCCTAATGTCCAAACTAAATCTAACCTGCTCCAGCTTCAAACCATTTTCCACTGCTCTGTCACCTCAAGCCCTGCTAAACCATCCTTCCTCTGTGTGGTGGTTTAAGCAGTTACCCCCCCCACCTTTTGAAATAAACCCCGGCTAGGACTCAGAACACTGGAAGTTGATAAATGAAGCTTTATATTTACAGCTTTGCACAGTATACCAGCATATATTTGCAAGGTATAACAGATATTTACAGATATATACAGTGAAAAGGTAATACAGAAACACTACACCCCTCCCAGAGACCAAAATCCTCAAGAGGGGTAATCAACCACCCCTACCACCTTTTCCCCCTTCCCCAATCTTATCTCACCACCTGTTGATGCTGTAGATAAGTAAAGTTAGATTGGCCAGGGGGATTAGCAGTAGGAAAGAAATTAGTATTACTGAGAATTACCTACCAAGGCAGAGACAAAGGAGACCATGCAAGAGAAGCATCCACAGCCCAGAGCGGCCTGAAATTATCTGTCTATCTATGTTTGGGTCACACTTTTTTTAAAACAATTTTTTTCTTTCTCAGTAAAGTTCTGGGTGAAGTGACACCATGTATTTTCATTTCTCAGCCAATAGTCTAATTTCTCACGCAAATTCTCCAATTAGTTCAAACCAGCACACTCAGCCATCTTGCAGGCCCCCTCAGATAGTGAAATGCTGCCCTAAGGTCTCTCCAGAGCATTCTCTTCTCCAGGCTGAACAACATCAACTCTGTCATCCTGTTTCCATAGCAGAAGTCTTCAGATCTTTGTGGCCTCCTCAGGATCCATTCCAGCAGGTCCATGTCTTTCTTATGTTGGGGGTCCTTTAGCTGGCCACAGTATTCCAAGTGAGGTCTCACCAGAGCAGACTGGCAGAATCACCTCTCTTGATCTGCTGGCCACACTTCCTTTGATGCGTCCCAGAAGGTGAAAATTTCTTAACTTAATAAAGATATTGCTCAGCAACAACTAAAACATCAGTGTGGTTTAAAACATCCAACTTTCTTCTTGCCCTAAATCCAAGCCACAGCATTATGCCAGCTGCCTAGAGGAAGACTAGCTTTGTTCCAGCTGTGGTAGAGGGAGGGACATTTATTGCAGCTAGTATGGGCATGCTAAAGCTCTGCTCTCACTTATGGTGCCTCTTCACCATTGAGCTACAATTTTTCTCATCTTTGTTCAATCAGCCCTGGTTAGATGTACATTAATCCTGAGTGACAAGACATCTATAATTAATACATCTCAGGTGAGTGTCATCACTGCAGTCTCAGTCATTTTCTCTTTCTGAATCTTCATAAACCACTTAAGATGTCTGCCTTAATATCATTTAAAATGGCATTCATAATTGTCTGGCGTCTCATATGAATTGTTACATCCCCATGATGTGTTGCTCCCCCTGGATTAGAAGTGTGTTTAGCTGTGACCATAACTACAGACCAAAAAAACCCAAAAACCCACTGACCTAGATTTACAAAAATTAAATGTGTTCCATCACCTTGGGCAAAATCTTGGTGAAATTTCCTTCATAGAATCATGCTGGAAGTGACCTTTAAGGTCAAACCCAATTGTCAGGTCACCACTAAACCATGTCCCTCAGCATTACATTACATATATTTTAAACCCATAGAGTTTCTTATCTAATTATTTAATGCCACTATCTCCTCTCCTCCTGATCATGCTCTATGAAGTATTAGGTCATGAATATCTCAAGTGACTCAGAAAATACAGAAATATATAAAGAGAATTAAAAAACCAAACCTCATTTTATTTTCAGTGCAAATGGAAATTAGAGAGAGAAATGCACCTCAATATAGATTCATATAATGGTTTACATTTGAAGGGATTTTCAAGATGATCTAGTTCCAACCTCCCTGCCAGAGGTACAGACACCTTCCACTAGACCAAATTGCTCAAGCCCTCATCCAACCTGGCTTTGAATACCTCCATAGAGGTGGCGTCCACAACCACCCTGGGCAACTTGTTTCAGTGTCTTACCACCCTGATTGTAAATAATTGCTTCCTAATATCCAGTCTAAATCTCCCTTCATCAAGCTTAAATCTGTGCTATGGACTGGGACACCTTCCACTAGACCAGCTTGGTCAAGGCTTCATCCAGTCTGGCCTTGAAAACTTTTGGGGGAGACATCTGTACCCTCCCTGGGAAACCTGTTCCAGTATCTAACCACTCTCACTGTAAAGAATTTCTTCATAATCTCCTGTCTAAATCTCCCCTCTTCCAGCTCAAAGCCATTATCCCTCATCCTATCACTACAAGCCCTTGTCAAAAGTCCCTCTCCATCTTTCTTGCAACCCTCTTCAGGTACTGTCAGAAGGTCTCCCAGGAGCCTTGTCTTCTCTAGGCTGAACAAGCCCAGCTCTCTCAGCCTGTCCCCACAGGAGAGATGCTCCAGTCCTCTGTTAATCTTTGTGTTCCTCCTCTGAACCCACTCCAGAAGGTCCATGTCTTCATGTGTTGGGGGTCACAGAACTTGACACATCATTCCAAGTGAGGTCTCACCACAGCAGAGGGGAAGAATCACCTCTGTTGACCTGCTGGCTACTCTTCTTTTAATGCAGTCCAGAATGGTGTTTGCCTTCTGTGCTGCAGGTGCCCATTGCTGTCTCATGTCCAGCTTCTCATCTACCTCTCAATTCCTTTTCTACTGGGGTGATCTAAATCTCATCATCCCCCCAGCCTGAATTGATAATGGGGATTGCCCTGTCTCCCCCCAAAAAATGAACCTCAAAGATGTAATAAGCCAAACTGCATTGATCTGTTTTATTTGAGATGAAAAAACAATAGACTCATAGAATTGTTTCAGTTAGAAGAGACCCCTAAGATCATTGAGTCCAATCATCAGCCTAACACTACTGTGGCCATTAAACTATGTCCTGAAGTGCCATGTCCACAAATTTCTCAAATACCTCCAGGGATGGTGACTCCACCATCTCCCTGAGCATCCTATTCCAGTAGGATCCTATATGTATCCTATATGTAGGACATCCTAAGGAATGGAGCTCTTATTATGTAAGCTGAATCTAAAAGAACTGTATTTATCAGGGAAAAAAAGAAACTTAAAATCTACATTTCCAGGCAAATACTCGATTCTCAGGAAAAAATGCAGTTAACCGGAGAAGATCATATCAAGAAGGAAATTTGCATAACCAATGGCACAAATATTTGTTTAGAAACTCTGGAGAAAGATGCAGGAGCTCACATTTGCTCAGCACACCACCTATAAATGTAAGCACTATTGAGAAGCTGCTCTAAAACCTCATGTCCTATTGATCCCTCAATGACAACATTCCTCATAGCAACAAATTTTCTCTTGGGAGGGACTCTGCCAGTGATGCAAAAAAAAAAGCCCCCAAACCCATCACTGGCAAAGCTAAAGATGTGCTGATTTCTTATAACCTCCCTTGTAAGACATAAATTTGGCACTCACGTTCAAGTCAATACTACATGAGAACAATATTATGGACATTTGAAGCACATCTCTTCCCATAGCATATTCTATATCCATTAAAGAAAAGAGTCAGAGTCAGCATACTTCAACTTCCCTCTTAAAGTATGAACATCCAGCTCACTGATTCCCAACTTAACTTTAAAGCTGAAGAATATCTTCCTCCATTCCAAACTTCATTCTCTGTGTAATCTCCCTTCACTCATCCTTCCTTTTCTGAGAATATTTTCATCAAATGCGATCAAGAATGGTAGAGGTTGGACGGGACCTGCAGTGATCATTGAGCCCAAATCCCCTGCCCAAGCAGGATCACCAAGGGAATGTCACACAGGAGCATATCTGGATGGGTCTTGAAAGTCTCCAGCGAAGGAGACTCCACAACCTCCCTGGAGAGCCTGATCCAGGAATCCAGTGCCCTCACAGTAAAGAAGTTTCTCCTCATGTTGAGGAGAAACTTCCTGTATTTCTGTTTGCATCCATTGCTCCTTGCCCTATCACAGATACGACTGAATAGACACTGGCCCCTTCTTCTTGACATCCACCCTTCAGATATTTATATTAATTCATAAGATCTCCTTTCAGGCTGCTCTTCTCCAGACTAAACAGCCTCAGCCTTTTTTTGTCAGAGAGATGTTCCAGTCTCTTATCATCCTCAGAGCTTCTGTTGTGTACTCTCTATTATGTTCCTGTCCCTCTTGAACTGTGGAGCCCAGAACTGGACACAATATTCCAGATGTGGCCTCACCAGGGACGAGGAGAAGAGAAAGAGAACCTCCCTTGACCTGTTGCACACAGTCTTTGTCATACACAGCAGGATATCAGTGGCCTTCTTGGCCACATGGGCATATTGGTGTCTTATTGTCCACCAGAAGTCCAAGGTCTTTCTCCACAGAGTTGCTTTCCAACAAGTCAACCTCTAATCTATACTGGTGCATGGTGTTTTCCCTCCCCAGGTGCAGGAATCTGCACTTAATTCTTGCAGTCCGAGCTGGACTTACTACACAGGATTATGTGCAGTTTTACTTTGTGAGGTCATTTATTGAGTAGAAGTCTACCATATATGAATTTCCACACAGACAAGACACAAAAGAATAGACACAGTAGTCTAGCCAAGCTTTTTATATTGTAAGATGAATAAAAAGGTGGGGTTTTTTTGTTTGTTTTTGTTTTTTTTTTAATGCTTTCTTTAAAAATGTATGCATTTTGGGATGTATGGTTCGGCACTTGAACAGGTTGCCCAGAGCAGGTGGTGGAGTCACCATCCCTGGGTGACCTAAACTCATGACTCTATGAGTCAAGTGGGGTCTGCATTAATCCATACTGCTTGCAACTGAGTGGCAATATGGATTTACAACAGGACTACAGGACTATTGGAATCTTTATTATGTGGAACTGAAGTTAAATGCCTACATCTTTAGGAAGAAAAAAACATATTGTAACAGAGCAGTGTGAGAACTATCTCCCGATAAACAGTTTTCAAGATCCTGAACAAAGAATAATTCACCTGAGAGCAGGAAATAGACAGTGTGTCTTAAACACATCCAAGACACAAATGTATTTCCATTGAGGTGGCTGATTTTGCATTTTAGTCAATTTCTGTTAGATTAATCAGATTAATTTTGGAGATATCCAAATTTGGATATCTCCAAATTTGGATAAATTTGGAAATTATTGAAGAAGAAATAATGCCCCTGTTGTAAATTCGCAGAGGGAAAGGGGTATTCATCTGCCTTTGGTGATAACCTGGCCTAGTGAGAGATGTTGTTACTCATGTCAAGGAGGCTGGAACTAGAGGTGATTTCCTCTTGTCATAGAATCATAGAATCAGTCAGGGTTGGAAGGGACCACAAGGATCATCTAGTTCCACCCCTGCTGCCCTTGGCAGGGTCACCCTTCCTGGCTTTAAACACCTCCAGGGATGTGGCCCCAACCACTCACTGGGCAACCCATTTCAAATATCCCCACCACCAGCTTTGCTCCATTCTCCCTAGTCCTGTCACTACCTGATAGCCTAAAAAGTCCCTCCCCAGGTTTTTTTGTACTCCCCCTTCAGACACTGGAAGGCCACAATAAGGTCACCTGGGAGCTTCCTGTTCTTCAGAATGAACAGCCCCAACTCTCTCAGTCTGTTCTTATAGGAGAGGTGCTCCAGCCCCCTAATCATCCTCATGGCCCTTCTCTGGACATGCTCCAGCATGTCCATATCCCTCTTGTAATAGGGGCTCCGGGTGGGGTCTTGCCAGAGCAGAGCAGAGGGGGAGAATCACCTCCCTCACCCTGCTGGCCACATTTCTCCTGATGCAGCCCAGGATCTAGTTGGCCTTCTGGGCTGCAGGTGCACACTGCTGGCTCATGTTGAGCTTCTCATGCACCAGCACCCCTTTAAGTCCTTCTCAGGGTTGCTTTCCAGCCAGTCACTGCCTAGCCTGTATTTGTGCTTGGGATTGCTTCGACCCAGATGCAGGACCTTGCACTGGGTCTTGTTGAACCTCATGAGGTTGGCTTGTGCTCACCTCTCCAACCTGTCCAGGTCCCTTTGGATGCCATCCCTGCCCTCCAGCCTGTCTGCTGCACCACACAGCTTGGTTTCATCAGCAAACTTGCTGAGGGTGCACTCAGTGCCTCTGTCCATATTGCCCACAAAGATGTTGAACAAGACTGACCCCAGGACTGATCTCTGAGGGACTCTGCTTGTCACTGGCCTCCACTTGGACATGGACCCATTGACAGCCACTCTTTGGGTATGGCCATCAAGCCAGTTCTTTATCCATCTGGTGGTCCACCCATCAAACCCATTTTTCACCAGCTTGGAGACCAGGATGTGGTGTGGGACAGTGTCAAAAGTTTGCTTAAGTCCAGGTAAATGACATCACTTGATGTCCTATCGCTTGATACTAGGGAGAAGAGACCAATTCCCACATCACTTCAATTTCCTTTCAGGGAGTTGTAGAGAGCACTGAGGTCTCCCCTCAGCCTCCTTTTCCTCAGATTAAATAACCCCAGTTTCCTCAGCTGCTCCTCACCAGACCTGTTCTCCAGACCCTTCTCCATCTTCGTTGCCTTTCTCTAGACACACTCCAGCCCCTCAATAGCCTTCTTGCAGTGAGTGGTCCAAAACTGAACCCAAGACTCAAGGTGTGGCCTCAGTGCCCAGTAGAGGGGGACAAGGGGTTGTTGTGACGCAAGTGCAGGACTCAGAACTTGACCTTCCTGAATCTCACTCTATTTGCCTCAGCCAATTGATCCAGGTACCTCTATAGAGACTTCCTACCCTGCAGCAAATTAACACGCCTACTCAATTTAGTGTCATCTGCAAAATTTACTGAGGGTACCACCATCTAGATTATTGATAAAGGTATTAAAGAGAATTGTCCCCAGCACTGGCCCCAAGGGAACCCCACTTTTGACCAGCCTCCAGCTATATTTAACTCCATTCTCCACCATTCTTTGGCCCCAACTGTCACCCCCAGTTTTTAACCCAGTAAATTGTCCACCCCTCCAAGCAATGAACAGCCAATTTCTCCAGGAGGATGGTGTGAGGCACAGTGTCAAAGACTTTACTGAAGTCCAGGTAGACACATCCACAACATTTACTTCATCCTCTAAGAATCTAAGCAGGTCAGCCTTGTCTTAGGAGATGAAGTTCATCAAGCACCACCTGCCCTTCATGAATCCATGCTGATAGGGCCTGGTCATCAGTTGCCCTACACATGCTGCATAATGTCACTCAAAGTGACCTGCTCCATGACCTACCTCAGCATCAAGTTCAGACTGCCAGGTCTGGCCTCCCAAGGTTTTTGTCACTGCTCATTGGATGACATTGTCTCAATAAATCACAGCTGGGGTCCAGCTGATATCTCACACAGTTTTGTAGCAACAGAAGTGTCTTCTTTGAGATCTGATAGAAGAAAAATATTAAAATTATGAACATACATAAATATTTGAAAAGTAATTTTCATATTTTCTCTGCTAAAAAAAGCAAATACACTTTATTTGTTCAATATTTCTGTGGATATTTGATAGACAGGAAGATTTATCTTGCATAGAGTTCTTTATTCTCATACATTCCATTCTCATAGACATCTTAATAAAATTATATCAAACTAATTTTAACAATGATTATCTCCCAAAGAACATTTCTGACACAGCACTATTTTGGAAACAATTTTCCCAAACTGAAACCAAAAAAAGACAGCCCTAATGGTCTAGTTCAGAAATTTTACATTAAGAGTTTCCACTGAAGTAAATTGTCTAAGTACTGATAATTTCAGATGTAATTGTCACTATTAGCACACTATTAGCTTTGGTTAGAGCTACGTGTAAGTTCAGCACAACAACCTATTTCATAACTGTGTTTGCTCTGTTTAGTAATTTTCACCATGAGAAAACTGGGAGTTCTGAGCTGTGATGGAGCACCATGTGTCATGGAAGATACATGTCCTGGCTTGCCCAGGAATGATCCCATGGTCCCTTCCCTCTGCTGGGGGAAGGAAGCAGAGTGCAGGGAAACACCCACTTTGAGGGTTCAGGACTTGCCCAGACTTATTCATCCCAAATAAAGGAAATCAAGATCCTGACTTCACCTAATATGGTCAGGTTTGGCAAAGTGCCATTCTGATTGTTGAGTTTGTGTGGCCCCAGTGGCCATTTACATTCGGTCAATCAATAAATAAGCTTCTGCCACATGCCTTTGCTGGTTTTTGTTTTGGTTTTTTTTTCACTTTTACTTTTGATTTGCCTGGGCTATCCTGCCACAACAGGATAGCTCTGCCTGCAACAACCTTCTGCATGCTCTTCATGCTCTGCCTGGAACAACCTTCAAGATATCAGCAGAATTCCCTCTAAGCTATTTACTCACTATATTGTGAATAAATATTTTAAAGCCTCTCTGTAAGATTAAATTCTATAACTAGATTCTGTTGTGCCTTTCTGCCTTAGTAGCAGAAAAGAGACTCTCGAGTCCCCTGGTGGGCAAGAGGTATACTTGAAACTAAGAACCTCTTTCCAGTTTTAATATTTGCATTTGATACCTATTTCTTAAAGTGCTCTAGTTTTGCCTGTTCCCTGTGTGTGTATAAGTATCCAAACTGTGTGCTTCAAACATTGTAAATAAGTTTGCTGTCAAGATTTAATGTTAATAAACAGTTTTCATAGTTATTAACAATCTTCACGTGGATATCAAAATTAATACTGATTATTAATTTGCATCATTTGTAACACCATGACAGCACTGAGAGAGCCGTGACTTGAGTACTGCATTCAGTTTTGGGGACCTTACCATAAGACACACATTGAGGTACCTGGAGTATGCCCGGAGAAGGGCAATGAAGCTCGTGAAGGGTCAGCAAAACAGGTTTGGTGAGGAGTAGACCACCAACTGGGATTGTTTAGTCTGGAGAAGTAGAGGCTAAGGGTAGACTTCATTGCTGTCTACAGCTTCTTGAAATCAGGTTGGAGTCAAGTGGGTGTTGGTCTCTTCTCCCTTGTATCAAGTCATATAAGGAGACAAAATGGTCTCAGGTTGCATGAGGGGAGGTTTAGGTTGGATATTAGAAGAAGCTTCTTGACTGAAAGGATTCTCAAAGACTGGAACGGGCTGCTAAGGAAAGTGTTTGAATCCTTATCCCTGGAGGTGTTTCAAAGAGGGAGAGATGTAGTGCTGAGGGATATGGTTTAGCAGGAGACTTAGTAGAGAATTGTTCAACCTGTTAACAAACCAAGAGAATAACATGATGAACAGGTTGCCCAGAGAGGTTGTGGATGCCCCCTCCCTGAA
The DNA here is from genome assembly GCA_013396835.1 of Psilopogon haemacephalus. Lineage (NCBI taxonomy): Eukaryota > Metazoa > Chordata > Aves > Piciformes > Megalaimidae > Psilopogon > Psilopogon haemacephalus. Next base: position 535,646 of record VWZI01000484.1, read on the forward strand.
GGTGTTCAAGAGAAGGTTGGATGAGGCCTTGAACAAGCTGGTATAGTGGAAGGCATCCGTGCCCGTGGCAGGGGGATATGAACTAGATAACCATGGAAGTTCCTTGTAACCCAAACCATTTCAGAATTCTATGAGTCTATGGATATGAAACACTTGTTGGGTATGAATATCTTTAGTTCTTTTTATACTTTTCCCACCTTTCTGCCAGCTGAGGTTCCTTTTAGTGGGTTCAGTTAATTTAATGCTGTAAAATATGTTTGTATCCAGACTGAGCTGTTGGGATGAAAATCTCTTTCCATGAGGGTTTGTTAATGATGCATGTTTGTAGAATACTATTCTTGTAGAGTACAGGGATAATAAAAACCAAAATAATCATAGCAGTACAGAATGAGAGGGGTTGCAATGAACCTCTGGAGATTGAGTCCAGCCCACCTGCCAAGGCAGGTTCACCTACAGAAGGTCACATAGGTACATACCCAGGTGGGTTTGGAATGCCTCCACAGATGAATACTCCACCATATTGTGGGCAGCCTGTTCACCATCCTCAAAGTAAATTAAATTAATAATAATAAGTACAATAAAATAAATTATTTAGTTCAAAATTGAAAAGGCTGCTTAAAGAAGAATGTATTCAACTCACAAAGACGAAGTAATTGAGATGCCTTGCACGCTGTAATCCACTCTGTCATTCAGGATTATAGCGACCAATAGACCAGCTATGTCCTGAGGGTGTGAACGGCAACAGATCAATCCATTGACAGAGCTTTGGCAAAGGTTGAGCAGCTGGTGCTGAAGTTCTTTGTTGGAAAAAAAATAATAAAATGAAGCAAAATTACCAAACCACCAGAGATTAGAGATTCAAGCCAAGATTGATGGCTAAACCCTGTGAATAAAAGCCTCTTCACATGTGTTCTGACTGATTGCAAACCTAATTTAAAGGCATCACTCTATAGGACTTTGTTAGAACAAGGTAGTCATTAAACTTCTGGTGCTCAGCAAATTCTCCTGGAGGGCTGCTGCTTCTAGCAAAGACATTAGTGTTTGCATTTGTAGATTATTTTGAAAAGGTCTCTGCTGACCAGTTGGTTTTTATTTAAGCCTTCACTAAGGTAAATTTAGATTATCAATAATTACTTTCACCTACTTAGCACAGCAGAGGATGAGATAGTTTTTGGCCCTTGGGTACTGAACAAAAACTTATCTGCAAGGTCAGCAGGTTTCTGAAGGGTTCATGGGAAAGGCTTGGTTATTTAAGAAGGTTTATTTATAAAAGAGGTTGCTTTTTTAATAGACTCATAGGATCATTTGGGTTGGAAAATACCTCTTACATCATTGAATCCAACCAGCAGCCTAACAACACCAGGGCCATTAAACAGTATCCCAAAGTGCCATGTCCACATATTCTTTTTTAGCACTTCCAGGGTTGATGACTTTGCCACTTACACGTTCCAGAGCCTGATTAGAAAAGACATTTATGATTCCTGAGTACAGTCATCAAGGATCACTTGAAATTGGTAAACATCTGAAAGGGGATTTGCCTCCTCCCTGGAGGTGTTCAAGGTCAGGGTGGATGTGGTTTGTGCCTTGCACAAGCTGCTTTAGTGGAAGGTGGTCTCATCCATGGTAGGGGGCAGGGGGGCTGGAATTAGATGGTCTTAAAGGTCCTTTTCAACATGAAGTATTCAACAAATCTATGGAACAAGAAATAGCAGGAGAGCAGACCTGAGGAAGTGCAGTGGATGTGTTCTGCCTTGACTTCAGAAATCTTAGGACACTTTCTCCCACAGCATCCTCACAGGCAATCTTAGTATATGTGGATTGGATGATTGGATATTGAGATGGACTGAGAACTGTCTGAAGGTTGTGGTCAGTAGGGCAGTCTACTTGGAAGCCCATGGCTAGTAATGCTCCCCGGGGGTCAAGATTGGATCCAGTACTGTTCCTAAAGAGTGGTCAGACATTGGCACATTCTGCCCAGGGAGGTGGTCGAGTCACTATCCCTGGAGTTGGTCAAGAAATGTGTGGACATGGCACTCTGGCACATGGTTTAGCAGTTAGGGGTTGATGATTGTACTCAATGATCTTAGAGGGTTTTTTTTCAACCAAAACAGTTCTATGATTGTATGATTCTTATTTCTGCTCAGTGGGGTTTGATAAGATGCTAAATTGTGTTGATGTAACGAGACACACTCACACTGTGCTTATGATTATCTCAGCAGGTCACAGTATCCCTCTTTGCAGCAAGAATCAAATCATGGAGAACTGAAGTGCCCTATTTAGTTCCCTCTGCTTTGTTATTCCAGATACAATCCACACACAGCTGTTAAATATCCTTCAATACCAGGCCTATAAGTATAACCTGAGTGTTAAAATATAGTAATTAATTTGAGTTACCTGGAAATTACTTTGATTCATTCACATCAAACCCCTATTCTTGCAAATTCTGCTGGCTCTCAATTCAACTGTACTCTGTGGGGCTCCCAGTCCAGGGATTAACACAGGATTTATATATATTTTGAAATGTAATCCTAGATTCAGGGAAGAAATGGTAGCAGAGGAATCACCTGTAGCTGTTATGATGGGAAAGAAGTTGAATAAATTGTCAAGATGCATATATTAAGAATAATGTAATTATTATGATTATTATTATTATGTTCTATTCTTCTCCTGTTCTATTCTATTCTATTCTTTATTATTTTGTTAATTAATTTATTACTTATTGATTTAATTATTATTTTATTTATTTTTTTAATGATTTACTAAGTTTATGAAGTAGATTTGTTTTGCTTTTGTACAACAATTTCCAAAATAGCTGTAGTTAGCATTTTTGGACAGTTAGGCTTAACATTCAGTAGTAGATAGAACTGTGGAATCATATAATGGTTTGGGCTGGAAGGGACCTTCAAGATCATCTCATTCTAATTGCCCTTCCATAGTCAGGGTCATCTACTACTAGACTGGCTTGCTGAAGGCCCCATTCAACCTGCTGGCTCATGAGGAACTTGTTGTCAAACAGCACTCCCAGATACTTCTACAGAACTGTTTTCCAGCAGGTCAGCCTCTCACCTGTGTTGTTCCTCCCCAGGTTCAGGACTCCATACTTTCCCTGGTGGAACTTGGTGAGGTTCCTCTCCCCAAATCCTCCAGCCTGTCCAGGTCTCACTGAACGGCAGCACAACCCGATTGTGTCAACCACTCCTCCCAGGTTGGTATCATTAGCAAAGTGCCTGAAGGTCTACTCTGTCCATTCACCCAGGTCATTGATGTAGATGTTCAACAAGACTGGACTCAGTAATAACTCCTAAGGAACAGCACTAGACATGGTACTAAAGTAACCATCAGAGCTGAGATGCCATAGGGTTTTTAAGTGAGCTTTACTGAAAAAAGCCTGATTCCAGATGTTTAGACAAAGTGGTCACTTTAATTATTGTGCATTCCCCATGACTTTGGCTCACCTAAATAATCTTTCCTAGAGCAGCAACCATAATTCTTGGGTTTTGGGGTTTTGGGTTTTTTTCTTTTTTTTTTTTTTTTGCGTGCAAAGTGAAACTGGTGTCACCTAATTTCCAAACAAACTCTTCAAAACTGAAATCTTCTTAATGCTTAATGTAACTGTGAGCTGTCCACTCACAGATTCCACCTTTGGTGGTTTCCTAGGATACCAACAAAAGCATCAACAGAAAGCAGCGCAGAAAAACAAGGGAGTAAATGCACAGCACTTCCACTTTTTTCAAATAATTTCAAACTTCGTGTTCTCACAAGCATAGCCAGGTAAAAAACGAAACAAAATAAAGCAAAACAATAAAACCCAAGTGAGATGGTTCAAGAGTTAGCCGCCCCCCCACCATGAATTCACTCAGACTAGACTCAGCCAGCTGGAAGTTAAGGAATGAAGTTTCATATAGCACAATACAGAAGCAGATATTTACAATATATTACAATTATTTACAGCTATATACAGAAATATACAAGGTAAAAGTAATTCAGAAGCACAATACCCCTCCCAGAAATCAGAGTCCCCATGATGGGTTTCCAACCACCCTTCTACCTTCTCTCCACCTCCCAATTTTACCTCAGAATCTGCCTTATGTGCAAGGTAAATCAGAAAGATTGGCGAGGGGCGTTAGAAGCAAAATGGATTAGTTGGGTTACAGAGATCCAGCTAGAAGTCAGGGAGAGAGAGAGACTCTGAGAGACAGAGCTCAGACACAGTGTCTTATCCATGTTTATATCCTTGCTTTTGTACATCTCTGGAAACCTATGAGTGAAGTAGACATCATCATTGTTTTCTTTTCACAGCCTATAATCTAATTTTTCTCATTAAAATATTCCAATTAGCCTCAAATCAGCACAGTACTGCGCGCCACTCACACATCCCAAGCAAAACACACAAACTAAAATACTCAAAACAAAACAGCTGGTAATGAGCTCACAGGATCACAGAATGGCAGAGGTTAGAAATGACCTCTAGAGATCATCAAGTCCAACCACCCTGCTAAAACAGGTTCACCTCTAGAAAGTCAAATAGGAACAATTCTAAGTGAGTCTGGAACGTCTCCAGAGATGGACACTCTATTACTTCTCTGAGCAGCCTGTTTCTGTGCTCCTCCACCTGCAAAGAAGTTTCTCCTCATGTTTATATGGAACTTCTTATGTTCAACTTTCTGCCTGTTACCTCTTGTCCTATCACTGGGCACCACTGAAAAAAGCTAGGCCACATCCTCCTGACACCCACCCTTTAAGTATTGATCAGCATTGATGATATTCCCCCTTCAGTCTTCTCTTCTCCAGACTAAAAAGCTCCAAGTCTGTTTTTTCTCATCATAGAGATGTTCCAGTCTCCTCAATATCTTTGCTGTATCCTCTCAAACAGTTCCATGTCCTCCTTGAACTGTGGAGTCCAGAACTAGGCACAGTACTGCAGATGAGGCCTCACCAGGGCAAAATAGTGGGGGAAAAGAACCTTTCTCAACCTGCCGGTCACATTCTTCTTGATGTACCCCAGGATGCCATTGGCCTTCTTGGCCATAGGAGCACATGTGAGGCTCATGGTTAACTTGCCCACCAGCACTCCCAGGTTGTCCTTCGTGGAGCTATTTTCCAGCAGGTCACCCCCCTCACCTGCATTGGTGCATGGCGTTGTTCCTCCTCAGGTGCAGGACCCCACACTTGCCCTTGTCAAACTTCATGAGGCTTCCCTCTGCTCAATTCTCCAACTTGTCCTTCTCCAACTTCTCTGCTCCTCCCAGTTTACTGCCATCAGCAAACTTGCTCAGGGTCCACTCTGGTTTTTTGTCTAGGTTGTTGAAGATATTGAAGAGGACTGGACCTCTTTACACCTAAGGGTGAGGGATGGTCAGGACAGGGGGGACAGGATCTTCTCACTTGCTCCCTTTGATAGGACAAGGAGCAATGGGTGTAAGTTGCAGCAAAAGAGGTTCTGCCTCAACACAAAGAGGAACTTGACAGTAAGGGTCACAGAGCACTGACACAGGCTCCCCAGAGAGGTTGTGGGGTCTCTTTCTCTGGACACTTTCAAGGCCTGTGTGGATGTGTTTGTCTGTGATCTGTGCTAGATTGTATGGTCCTGCTCTGGCAGGGGGATCGGACTCAATGACCTCCTTGGGTGCCTTCTAACCTCCAACATCCTGTGATCCTGTGACCCAGTCCTGACCCCTGGGGAGCACCACTGATTGCAGACCTTCAACTATAACTCCCATCTGTGTCATTCTTTAATGTAGGTGGATTTGTCTTGAGAGTTCTGAAGAATATTGAAGCAAAAATATAAGAGCTTTTGCAGACCCCGTGTGATGACTTTGGAATAATGAGGCAGGAAAAGCTTTTCTGTAGGAACAGCTTCTCAGGATTAATTTCAGGGTATGGCTTTGTTATTGCTTGGAACAAATGGGAAGATGTTAACAGACTCCAGCCACTAAGGTGGTAACCAACAAATGAAAGGCATATTCAGACTGCATTGTGAATACTTGATGGAGGACATTTTCCATTGAAGGGAGACCTTCTTGCTCTCTGCAACACTCTGGAAGGAGGTTGTAGCAAGGAAAGTGTTGGTCTCTTCTTCCTACCATCAAGTGATAGAACAAGAGGAAATGGCCTCAAGTTGTACAAGGAGAGGTTTAGGTTGGATCACAGAAGAAAATTCTTGCCAAATAAGGTTCTCGAAGAATGAAACAGGCTCTCAAGGGAGATGATGGAATCACCATCTCTGTTGACTGGTTAAAAATATTTGTGTATACATGGAACTTTAAGAAGTGGTTTAGTGGTAATAGTAGTGTTGGGTTGACAGATGGACTTGATGATCCTAGAGTGTGTTTCCACTATTATTCTATTTTATCATTTTAAGGCTGAAAGATGACCAGAAAAGAAATAATGGCTCTTAGTCACTACTCTTCAAATCAACATTTGTGGCATATAATTCGGGATCATTGTGCTTGACTGTAGCAGAAGTGAAATTCAGGAGCAGTGACATCTAAACTGATTAAATTAAGTTTCTTGTCCTTACAAGGCTGGCCACTGAAAATCTCTAACCTGATGATGATTTGATCTTCTTAAATTCATGTGTCAACATTCATGTTTTTGATGGTACTTCAAGTTAAGAAACTTGAACTCAACTTGTTGAAGATGTTTAGAACTCTTCTAATTTTTTTTGGCTTTAATTCCAAGCCAGTTGCTTGTGACCAGGTTACTGAAGCTTTCCTAATGCAGGAAATAGCTCTAGTAAAAAGCAGGGTGGCTTAACAGAAATGGGAACTGTGAGTGAAATGCTGGCTTAAGGGAGTTCATGGATGTTGTCATCTTGATTTAATTAGATCTGCATTTCACCCGTCTTTTGGATGAGTGGGCAGAAATGAATCAAGAAAAATCTGTGTGATAAAAGGGAATCAAAACCTGCTTCAGGAAACCAAAGATTCAGATGAGAGCAGTTCATGAGCCAGCAGTGATTTTTTTTTAAATGAAAAATTACCAAGTTAGAATGGTTCTATTATTCTTCTGGTCATGGAATGGTTTGGGTCAGAGGGGACCCTTAAGGGTCATCTAGATCAGACTTCCCTGCCATAGGATTACTCTGGCCCAAGGACACACCTTGAACACGGCTGAGTTTTGGGCCTCTCACTCCAAGAAGGACATTGATGTACCAGAGCATGTCTAGAGAAGGCAAAGAATCTGGTGAAGGGTGTAGAGAACAGGTCTGGTGAGGAGTGCTGAGGGAACTGGGATTGTCTAGTCTGGAGAAGAGGAGGCTGAGAGGGAACCTCGTTGCTCTCTATAACTCCCTGAAAGGAGGCTGGATCAATTTGGGTGTTGGTCTCTTCTCCCAGGTATCAGGTGAGAATGAGAGGAAATGGCCTGAAATTGTGCCAGGGGAAGTCCAGGTTGGACATTGGAAAGAATTTCTTTCCTGCAAGAATGTTCAGACATTGGAATAGGATGCCCAGGGAGGGGGTGTAGTCACTATCCCTGGAGGTGCTCAAGAAATGTGTGGATATGTCCCTTGGGGTTGTGGTTCAATGGCTGTGGTGGTCTTAGGTTGGTGGCTGGGCTCAATGAAAGGTTTTTTCCAACTGAAACAATTCTGTGATTCTGTGACATTCTTGAAGTATTACTAATCACTGCTCCAGTGCAACAACATGTTTGGAGTTAATCCTACACTTTATCATTTTGCTAGGATGGAGATGCAAGCATTAAGCTTTTTGTAAGCAGACTCTTTTCCAAGAGAACTTGTTTCATTTGGCACAATTTTTCCATATTTGGGAGGGAATGATGAAAAGGATTACAGGAAAAGGCCACAGTGCCTTGAGGGCTGAAGCATTTGAAATCTGCCTTCTGCCATAATGTTTTTGTGTGATGCCAAGGAATATTTTAACCAAACATTTCATAGCTGGTCACTGAGCATATTTTCCTGTCTTTTGGGTATCTAATTAAATACCTTGGAACTGACAGCCAAAGAAAACAAACTGAACGTTAGGACTGAGTAGAAAAGAGAAAAAAAGACCAGTTTGCTCAAGGCCCCAGCCAACCTGGCCTTGAACACCTCCAGAGAGAGGCTATGCACAATGCCCCTGGGCAACCTATTCCATTGTCTCACCACTCTCACTGTAAATATTTTCTTCCTAATCTCCAGTCTAAATCTGCCCTCTTCCAGCTCAAAATCCTTGCTTCTCGTCCTTTCACTACAAGCCCCAGCCTTTCTGTAGGGCCCTTTCAGATATTGAAATGCTGCTCTAAGGTCACCCCAGAGCTTTCTCTTCTACAGGTTCAGCAGCCCTAACTTTGTCAGTCTGTCCCCATAGAGAAGGTGCTCCAGCCCTTCTCTGGATCTGCTCCAGAAGTTGTCTCATTCTTGTGTTGGGCGCACCAGAGCTATATGCAGTGCCCCAGGTGGGGTCTCAACAGAGCAGAGCAGAGGGGCAGAATCATCTCCCTTGTCCTGCCAATCACACTTCTTTTAATGCAGCCTAAGTCATGCTTTCATTTTGGGCTGTAGATGAATATCGCCAGCTTGTGTTGAGTTTTTCAGCAACCTACACCGCCAAGTCCTTCTCAAGACTGCTCTCAAGCCACTCTTCACCCAGCCTATATCTGTGCTTGTGGTTGCACTGACCCAGGTGCAGTACCTTGCACTTGGCCTTGTTGAACTTCATAAGATTGAATTGGGCCCACCTCTCCAGCCTAAGTCCCTCCGGATCACATTCCTTCCCTCCAGTGTGTCAACCAGGCCACACAGCTTGATGTCATCTGCAAACTTGCTAAGGGTATCTCAATCCCATTATTCATGTCGCTGACAAAGATGTTGAACAGCATTGGTCCCAGTACCGACTGCTGAGGGACACAGAATCACAGAACTAACAAGGTTGGAAAAGACCTCTAAGATCATCGAGTCTAACCTATCACCTAACCCTTCTAATTAACTAAACCATGGCACTAAGTGCCTCATCCAGCCTCTTCTTAAACATCCCCAGGGATGGGGACTCCACCACCTCCCTGGACAGCCCATTCCTATGCAAATCATTCTTTCTGTGAAGAACTTTGTCCTAACATTCAGCTTAAACCTGTGACTGTGTCCTCTTGTTCTGTCACTGGGTGTCTGGGAGAAGAGACCAACCCCCATCTGGCTACATCCTCCTTTCAGGTAGTTATAGAGAGCAATAAGGTCTCCCCTGAGCCTCCTCTTCTCCAGGCTGAACAATCCCAGCTCCCTCAGCTGCTCCTCACAGGGCTGTGCTCCAGCACCCTCACCAGCCTTGGTGCCCTTCTCTGGAAAAGTTCCAGTACCTCAACATCTTTCTTAAATTGAGGGGCCTAGAACTGGACACAGTACTCAAGGTGTGGCCTAACCAGTGCTGAGTACAGGGGCAGAATGACCTCCTTCGTCCTGCTGGCCGCACTATTCCTGATCTTATTTAAATAAATAAGTTTGTTCCATTGCTTACTAAGGCCAAATTTAATGGCTATTGTATTTTGGGAACATACATTCTGTTAGACTCAGGAACCTAACAAAACTGTGTGTTGTACCACCAAAAAAAAAAAAAAAAAAAAGTATGAGAGTACACAATATAAATAAGATGGAGCAGGACAACATAAATAAGATAGAGCAGGCAGGTGAAACAAGCTTTAACAGAGTAGAGATAGGAGGAGAATGCCAAAATAAATTATAATCAATATGAATAATTTAATCCATCTCTGTGGATTTGTGCAATTTGGTCTTCCTGGCTGTAGCTGATCTTCAGTTTAATTTTCAACGGCCAACTGATTTCCTTTATTTGTAACAGGAAATGGACATATTAAGAAGCATCAAATCTGAAAGCAACAGAAATGGAATGAAGGAATTAAATTAATGGTAGGAGTCAGAGCTACATGATAAACTGTTTTAAAATGAACCTGGGCAATAGAAATACTAAGTTGATATACCATTGTTGATTTAAACAATGTTAGGAAGGGACCTCTAGAGATCATCTAGTCCAATATGTAGCAAAAAACTTAGCTAATTTGGCAGGAGAGAAGAAGAAGAAGTACAACCACAACACTGCCCATGGATCCACAGCGGGTTTGTTTCATGTGGATTTTGTTCATTTGTACAAGATCATCCTGTAAATATCTGGGAGTTGCTAGAACAGATCTTGTGAGGAGCAGCTGAGTTAACTGGGATTCCTTTTGGGTCTCTACAACTGCTTGAAAGAAGGTTGGAGTGAGGTGGCTGTTGGTCTCTTCTCCCTAGTGTTATGATTATTAATAATCGGTTACTATTTATTACTAATTCTAAAATTAATATTAATTTTAAAATTAATAATATTTTTAAAATTGGGAAAATTCCCTGAGATTCTTCGGATATTCAGTTGACAAGAAGCAATTACACAAAGGTTATTTATAAACACAGAATTAAAGGGTTTAAACAGTTTAAACAGTCAGAACTTGGTAAACAGGGACCTGACAACAGGATAAATTCTAACCCTGCCATACTCACAAATGTGATAGGTACAAAGCGTCCCAGAAGAGGAGGAGGAGGAAAGATTTGCCTTGCTGCTGCTGGTGCAAAACTGCAATGCACACTGTGAACAAGCAGCCACTGTGTAAGAGGTGTGAATAGATCTCTTGTCCCAGTGAATGGCAGAAGGAAAAAAGGAGACAAGGGCTCTAAATCACCCCCTTAAATACATTATTTTGAAAGGTGAAACTGGCCAATAGATATTAGCATCCATTGTTTTGGCCAATGAATTCAAAGTCCTGTGTTTAGGTGTCCACCCTTGCACTTGAAGGGCAGCACAGGACATCTGACTTTGTCATGTGCCAGGCACTTAGCCTTTGGGGCTTTCTTGGGCCAAACCCTCATTGTTTTGCTCACACCGTCAACCCCTGGACCTTAGTGCAGCAGGAGAAGAGCAGGGGTTTGAACTAATTTGGCAGGATTTATTCCCTACCAGGATACCTAGTAAGAAATTATAAGACAAGATAAAATTCAAGTTGCACCAGGAGAGGTTTATATTGGAATGTAGGACTTTTTTTCTGAAACAGTGGTCAGGCATTGGAACAGGTTGCACAGGGAGGTGGTGGAGTCACCATCCCCGGAGGTGTTCAGAAAATGTGTCCCTTTATGACACGGTTTACTAGCCATGATGGCGTTGGATTGATAGTTGGACTCAAAGGTGTGTTCTAATCCCAAAATTTCTATGATTCTGCGATTCTAAGGTTACTGTGGGTAATGACACAAATTATGAGTGGCAGAAATGTTTGGAATTTGATGGACTTGAGATCAGCTTGGGTTTTTAATTTTTTTTCTTTTTTTTCTTGGCAAAAGAGCAACATGTAACATACCCTATCATAACATTACATTTGTAATTTCAAAAATCTTTGCCATTTCAGGGCTCTCTGTTTCCATTCAGAGGTGTCAGGACTGGAATCAGAAGATATTCCTTACATTCAACATAGTCTGTTCTTATTGTTCATATAACTGTAGTAATGTGTGTCAAGTACTGAGTGATCTGATGATCTAAACATAGAACTGTGATGTGAATTGCAGTTCATTGACATGCTTAAAGCTCTCCAGTGAAAAGGATCTCCCCCTCAGTATGGCTGTGTTCTTTTTCAGTTTCTTTTTCCTTTTCCTTGTCCTTTCTTTTCCCTTCCTCTCCTTCTCCTTCTCCTTCTCCTTCTCCTTCTCCTTCTCCTTCTCCTTCTCCTTCTCCTTCTCCTTCTCCTTCTCCTTCTCCTTCTCCTTCTCCTTCTCTCCTTTTCCATGTTTCTTTTTCTTTGTCACTTATTCAGTTTAATATAATTTTATTTTATTTTATTTTATTTTATTTTATTTTGGTTGGTTTTGAGCCATCTTCCGCTGCCACCTTATCTTCCTTAGGCCAAAGCTTGGTGCTTAATTACAAAGCACCATAAATTGCTACGCCATTTGTAACTCTAGCAGTAAATCATCAGTGAGCTTTGTTCTGCCAGCTCTAGGGCTGTGGAACACTGAAAACAAAATTTCCCCAGTTAATGGCCTGCCCTTTCCTGACAGCACACCAAGCTTTCACGCTATTAACTAACACTTTGCTTCACTCAACCACTGAACTGTTGACAAGAGCACTTTAGCAAGTCTGAACAGCAGAAAAAAAAAATCAGGCAAATCAAAAGCCAGTTTGGAAAAGGAAGAAAACCGGGAAAAAATGAATACATGATTCAAAAGAAAGAAAGAAAGAAAAAAAAAAGATAACAAGAAAAAATCACAGAATCACAGAAAGTTAGGTCTGGAAGAAACTTTGAAGGATCATCCAGTCCAACCCCTCTGCCAGAGCAGGATCACCTATACCAGTTCACAAAGGAAAGCATCTGGGTGGGTTTTGGATATCTCCAGAGAGGAATACTCCATAACCCTCCTGAGCAGCTTGTTCCAGTGTTCCATCACCCTCACAGTGAAATTTTTTTCCCTCATGGTTACATAGAAATTCCACCCGTTGCCCCTTATCCTGTCACTGGACATCACCAAGCAGAGCCTGACTCCATCCTCCTGGCACTCACCCTTTACATATTTATAAATGCTGATGAGGTCACCTCACAGTCTCCTCTTCTCCAAGCTAGAGAGGCCCAGCTCCCTCAGGCTCTCCCCATAAGAGAAATGCTCCATTCCCGTAATCATTTTGTGGCTCCGCATTGTAATGTTCCAAGCAGTTCACTGAGATCCTTCATGAACTGAGGGACCCAGAACCAGACACAGTGTTCCAGATGAGGCCTCACCAGGGCAGAGTAGAAAGGGAGGAGAACCTCTCTCAACTTACTAACCACAGCCTTTCTAATACACCCCACAATGGCATTGGCCTTCTTGGTCACAAGAGCACATTTCTGGCTCATGGTCAACCTTCCATCCACTAGAACCCCCCAGGTCCTTTTCCCCTTTTCACTGATCTCCAACAGGTCTATACTGGTCCACGGAGTTGTTCTTTCCCAGGTGCAAGACTCTACACTTGCCCTTGTTGAATTTCATTCAATTTCCTCCTGCTCAGCTATCCAGCTTAAGTGTGCCAGTCACTGCTCCCAGCTTTGTGTCATCAGCAAACTTGGTGAGAGTGTTCCCTCATCCAGGTCTTTGATGAATATATTGAATAGTACTTGTCCCAGTATTGACACCTGAGGGACTCCACTAGATACAGGCTTCCAACTAGACTCCATCCCACTGACCATAACTCTCTGATGATGCAACATTGCTAACCCCTATTGATTATTAATCAATATAAGGGGAAAAAAAATCTATTAGAGGTTTTTTTTGTAAATTTTTTCTTCATAGATTGGTTTGGAGTGGAAGGGACCTGAAAGATCCTATATTATTTCTTCTCAGTCATCTCTGATTTCATCTCAATACTTAGAAAACCATCACTAAATGTTCCAGAAGTATTTCAGGATGGTATAAAAAATTGATTCTTTATAGATGAATCATAAAGTCACACAGTGCCAGTCTGGAAAGTACCCCAAGTATCACCTGATTCAACCAGATAATACCAGATTATCAAACACAAGGAAATGGCCTGAAATTGTGCCGGGGAAGGGTTAGGTTGGATACTAGGGAAAACTTATTTCCTGGGCATGGTGAAGCATTGGAACAGGCTGCCCAAGTTGCTGGTGGAGTCATCATCCCTGGAGGTGTTAAGTAAATATGTGGACATGGCACTTTGGGACATGTATTAATGGCCATGCTGATGTTTGGGTTATGGCCAGACTTGATATTCATAGAGGTCTTTTCCAACCAGAACAAATCTATGGTTCTATAAGAAAAACTGAGATGCACATCTACGTAAAGAGTTTGAAACAGAAGTAACCTCAGAAACAGAAAACTAAGGACTGTGGTTATGTTGGACTTGATGATTGTGGGAATCTTTTCCAAATGAAAGAGTTCTATGATTCTGTGAAATCATGTAACAAACAAATGAACTCCCGTGGCCCATTATTTAATTATAAAAGTAAGATACACTCATTGTATATTTTATTTAGTTTATTGTTGCTGATGGGTTTTTTTTTTTGTTGTTTTTTTTGGTAGACACTTCATAGAACCATAGAACTGTTTTTGTTGGAAAACACCTCTAAGATTATCAACTCCAACCATCAACCTTTGTGACGCACTGAACTGATGACAGTTTAATAAATTCATTACATCCCTAGAAAACACTTGATTTATCCAGAGGTCAAGCAGCCAGTAGGCCAGGAGGTCAAGTAGCATGAAAGTTATGTTCAATGTTTTAGAACAAATCAAATAAGAAAGAAATTATTTCAGATTTTTTTGGGGAGCCTACTACTGGACTATTTATGCCCATACTGCAAAGAACACTTTTCACCAGTTATGCTGGTTAATGATGTTTGCATTTGCATAATCACCACAATACTTACTTAATTTTAGTTTTTTTATTTTTTCCATGTTTCACATCCTTCTTCCCATTTAACAATTTCTCTCATTGTTTGTGGGCCAGCATGGTGAATTAATCCTCAGAACATTTGCATTTTGCTATAAATATTGTCAAGCTTTGTTACATAAATAAAGCGAAGAGAGAGTTACTGTGGGTTTTTGTTTTTGTTTGTTGTGTTTGGGTTTACCAATTCATTAATTATTTTATTATATGCTGGTTTGGCCTGATTTATTGAGGAAATAATATCTTCAAGGACAGAAGCACTGTAGGACTGAGTGACAAGAACCCTCAGGGTTCTGTACTGGAACTGGTCCTGTTCAGTATCTTCATCAATGACATAGACAGAGAGATTGAGTGCACCCTCAGCAAGTTTGCAGATAATACCAGTCTGAGACTGAACGACAGAATGACATCCAGAGGAACCTGAACAGGCTGGAGAGGTCAGCTGAGGAGAATCTCACAAGGTTCAATAAGGCAAAAGACAAGGTCCTGCACCTAGGTTGGGGCAATCCTTGATATCAGTCCAGGTTGGGGGATAATGAAATTGAGAGCAGTCCTACAGAAAAGGACTTGGGAGTGATGGTGGATGAGAAGCTGGCAGCAATGGGCACTCGCAGCTCAGAAGGCAAATGGCATCCTGGGCTTAATCAAAAGTAGTGTAGCCGGCAAATTGAGAGTGCTACTCTGCTCTGCTCTGGTGAGACCTCCCCAGAATGCTGCTGGAATACTGCATCCAGCTCTGGAGTCCCCAACACAGGAAGGATATGGACCTTCTGGAGAGGGTCCAGAGGAGGGCCAGAAAAATGATCAAAGGGCTGAAGCACCACTTCTGTGGCAACAGGCTGAGAGAGTTTGGGTCCTCAGAGACCAAATAGCTGCATTTCAATACCTGGAAGGGACCTGCATGAAGATTGTGGAGGGACTGTCTGACTGTCTAGAAGGACTTGTAGCAACAGGACAAGGGGCAATAGTTAGAAAATGGGGCAGGGTAGACTTAGGCTGGACATTAAGAGGAAGTTCTTTACAATGAGAGTAGTGAAATACTGAAACAGGTTTCTCAGAGATGAGGTGGATGCCTTGTCCCCAGAGACATTCGAGTCAGGCTTGGTGGTGCCTTGAACAACCTGATTTAGTTGGAGATGATTACTGCAAAGGGGTTGAGTGAGATGACCTTGAAGGTCCCTTTCAACTGATGCATTCTGTGGTTCTTTATCAATCCTGTCAGAAATACCAGTAAGAAGACTTTGTTGAAATATTTCTCAGTACAACATTTTTTTTCTGCTATAACTTTGAATATCTATTCCACTCTTCACTGGATTTGACCAAACTGATAAAAGACAGCATAGAAAAAAAGCAGGAAGAAATATTTCCAACAAAAGAAACCTTAGGATGTGGTTTAATGGCCATGGAAATGTTGGACTGAAGTTTAGACTCAATGATCCTAGAGGGCTTTTCCAACAAAGATGAATCTGTGATTCCAAAAGGGAGAGAAATGAGATGCATGTGGGAGAAAAGAGTGTGAAATAGAGGGAACCTTGGAAACAGAAGATTAATGGCTGATGAAGTCACCATCCCAGGAGGTGTTCAAAAAGCATGTAGACGTGGCACTTTGGTACATTGTTTAGTGGGCATGGTGGTGTTGGGTTTATGGTTGGACTTACAGTCTTAGAGTTCTTTTGCAATCATAGAATCATAGAATGGTCTAGGTTGGAAGAGACCTCAAAGATCATCCAGTTCCAATCCCATGCCACAGACAGAGACACCTTCCACTAGATCAGGTCACTCAAGACCTCATCCAGCCTGGCTTTGGACACATCCAGGGAGGGGGCAGACACAACCTCCCTGGGCAACTTGTTCCAGTGCCTCACCACCCTCACTGTGAAGAATTTCTTCCTAACATCCCATTCATATGTCTCCTCCGCCAATTTGAACCCATTCCCCTTCGTCCTGTCATTACAAGACCTTGTGAACAGCCCCTCCCCAGCCCTCCTGTAGGCCCCCTCAGATACTGGTAGGCTGCTATAAGGTCTCCTCAAAGTCTTCTCTTCTCCAGGCTGAAAAGCCCCAACTCTCTCAGCCTGTCCTCATAGCAGAGGTGCTCCAGCCCTCTGATCATCTTTGTGGCCCTCCTCTGGACTTTCTCCAACAGTTCCATGTCCTTCTTGTGCTGGGGGCTCCAGAACTGCACACAGTACTCCAGGTGGGGTCTGACAATGATTCTAAGACTGTAAGACCTAATTGTTCCATGTACCACACTTGACACAAAGGTTTACATTCCACCTTTCATGCTAAGCATGATCAGTCATAGACATTGCTCCCTCATAAGTACTGAATTCCCTCTTTGGATCTATCAGCAGTCACATAAGATGTAATGGTTCGGGAGTTACCTGCCCCTCTCACTTTTAAATTCACCCAGACTAGACTCAGCCAGCTGGAAGTTAAGGAATATATATATTCACACCTTAGCACAATACACAAGCAGATATTTACAATATATTACAAATATTTACAGCTATATACAGAAATATACAAGTTTAAAATAATACAGAAACACAATACCCCACCCAGAAATCAGAGTTCCCAAGAGGGGTTCTCAACCACCCTTCCACTTTTCCCCTATCACCCAATCTTATCCCAGAATCTGCCTTACATGCAAGGTAAGTAGGAATGATCTGCAAGGGGAGTTAGAAGCAGAATGATTAGTTGGGTTACACAGATTCAGCTAGAAATCAGGAAGGGACATAGACACCAACAGACTCTGACAGACAGACTCAGACTGTCTTATCTATGTTTGTGTCCTTGTTTTTATACATCTCAGCAAACCTATGAGCAAAGTAGACATCACCATTGTTTTCTTTTCACAACATATAATCTAAATTTTCTCATTAAAATATTCAAATTAGCCTTAAACCAGCACACTGGCCCTGGAGGTGTTTGAGAAAGGTGGACTGTTTTAGTGGAATGTGTCCCTGACTATGGTGGGGGGGTTGGAATTAGATGATCTATGAGGTCCCTTCCAACATAAATAATTCTTTGTGGGGACATGGTTTAATGAACATCCTGGTCTTGGTTTGATGGTTGGCCTCTTGGAGGCCTTTCCCAGTCAAAGCAATTCTGTGATTCAGCATTCTTCTTTGCCATTCCTATTGTGTCGGTTTGAGTTAATTGGAGAATTTGAGTGAGAAATTAGACTATTGGCTGAGAGAGATAAACACAGTGTGTCACTTCACCAAGTTTTACTGAGGAAAAAAAAAAAAAGTTGTTTTAAGAACTGTTCTCAAAACAACCAGATTAGCAGACTGTTTCTGTCTGTTCGGTGCTGCAGCTGCTTCTCCTTTGTCTCTCTGTCTTTTAGCTAATTCAGAGTAAAACTACTAAGTCCTTCCTATTACTAATCCCTCTGACCGATCTTCAGCTTATCTGCAGCATCAACTGGTGGTGAGATAAGACTGGGGAAGGGGG